>JAKTVY010000022.1:0-195520 GCA_030560805.1 Suzukiozyma palmioleophila | reverse complement strand
ATAAGTGCATATCCCATCCTACTTCAATCTCTAAGAACTGAACTTCTTTTGGAATTGCAAAACGACTTTTCACAAACCTCAGATTCACGATTCGAAGCTTACTCACTTTCGTTGGCAATCTAGCAATCCGAGGAACACCTTCAATAATAAGTTCTTTTATCTCAAGGCACTTTGGGAGCAAAACTTTCAGCTGTGTGTCATTCTTAATGTGCAATGTTCGCAACTTCTGGCACGGTTCGTTGTTAAATGTGCTTAAATCCAGCCATGAATCCAAGGCCCGCAAGAAGTCATCGTAAATAAGTTCAATGACATAGCTTACCGACTCGATATTTTTTACTTTCAATTTTGATAATGCACGTTTAATAAAATAAATGTCTTCCGGTTGTGAAATACAAAATGTCAAGTCAATTAACGTACATGAGGTCCACGGTTGTTCTAAGGCAGGTATTGGCAACCAATTTTCATAGCGATTTTTTACCACGCTACAATCAAAAGAAGCGGTACGAGTTTCGTTCGCGGGTTCAAGCGTTTCTTGCTTTCTTGCTGGTACAAGTGAGCTTGCAAACACTATTAATGGCTTGTTTAGTCGGAGCAAATTGACATAACGGTCGTTTCTACCAAATGCCAGTGCCAATTTCAACTCATCTGAAAACGTCAAGTATTCGAGAATCTGTTCAATTATGTCGCTGTCTAATTTGTCAAAACGCATCGTGAGTGCTCACCACGGAACTCTCAGAAAAATTGAGCATCTTGTGTTACTTAAATCTTGCTATTATTTTTCCAAAAAGGAAACTCCACGAGATGGGGCACTTGGTGTGATTCTCATTCCTTTAATGCACCTCGACGCATTTTTCAAATGAGTGTATTTCGCATTGGGTAAAGGGGGGTTGCATGTCTGTAAAGTGTTTTTGCTCTATTTTTTTTTTTCAAGTCTCTTATTGATCTCACTGGAAATGTAGGGAAAACGAAACCGTTGGAAGACTGTAGCTTCAGTACTGGAATCTGGCCTCCACTTACATGTTAAGTGTTTTGGCTCACGGCTTATTTTGATACTGTTCCAGAGGTGCCGTTCCACGTAAAACAATCATTGTGCTGTCTGTATTGGCCATGGTGTGGCTACGATGGAGAGAACTGATTTGTCTATCAATTCCAAGACTTTGTCTGTTATTTTATTGTTAAGTCGTCGGCATTAGACGTGAAAGAAGCACCCAATGGCCTGATTCAGGACTTTGTTGATTTGTTTGTTGATGAGACAATCCAGTTCGGTCTTGTCAAAGTTGAGGTTCCGGGATCAGGCGTGATGAAGAATTTGTTGCTCTGGTGCTGCCCTGAAAATTCGCCAGAAAATACTAGATTGTCATTTGCTGTCAATTTTGCTGAAGTGTCGAAAGTTTTAAGTGGTTACCATGTTCAGATCACCACCAGAGATCAAGATGATTTAAATGTAGATGACTTTTTGAGTACCGTAAAAGTTGCCGGTGGTGCCAGTTACACTGGATCTTCATCTGCATCTGCTGCCAAGCCAGCTCCAGTACCAAAACCTGTAGTTGCTAAACTTGTCAGCAAACTAATTGCACCAAAATCGGCATCATTTGTTCCAAAGTCAACTGGTAAACCGGTTGCTCTAGTTATTCCAAAAGCAAAATTGCTGATTCCATCTGTTTCCAGGTTATCACCAGTCAAACCAAACTACAACGATGGCTGGGGTTGTGAAAAACGAAATTGAATAGCATGATTTCGATAAAAATTCATTACAAGACGTTCCATCTGCGTACAAACCAGTCAAGGTTAATATTGAAGAATAGAGAAAGCAAAAATCCGACACTGTTTTGTCAAATCCTACTCCATTCCGAGGCTCTGAGACCAAACCAATTGATGACGGTTCGGAAACAAATTCATTAGTTGACAGAATGGCGACTTATAAATCAAATGAAGAAAATGGAAGATTGATGTCGTTAGATTACAAACTCGGTGCTCCGAGATATACTCCTGTAGCATCATGTGGTCCAATACTTGAAGCATCATTTGGTACTAAAGTTGAGAAATCAAAGGTTGAGTCAATTGAAGCTGCTACAAGAAATTTTGCTTCTCAAAACTAAAGATTTTGTAGTAAAAGTAACGTTGACGATGACGACGCTCATGCTGTGAAACGTTCGAACTTTAAACTTGTAGAGCAGGAGGATGAAATACCAGCTGTAAGCATATTTTCGTGTTGATTCGAGCTTCTTGTCTTCCAGTGGAGGTAACCAGGACCTCATGCACTCGTTGTGTTGGTATATCCAATGTGACACATGGTAGCGCTGAAATATCTTAGACTGGAACTTCCAGGCAGACCCAAACCCGAGCTAAAGACATAATAGCCACAAAACTTGCTCAAAAATAGATATCGTATGAGGACATCCATGTGCTCCAACGAAATGTTTGGTAATGCTTTGTATAGGCTAGGTACATTTCACCACCTGACCGAATTGTGCATAACTGGCTTAGCACTACAATCTTGTAGACGAATTGTTTCAGAAATCACCGCTGTACTAGACAATGTTAGAATGACGCGTGCAATGGAACTTTAGGAAAGCAGACTAAAGCACTCAATCACATCTCCCATTGTGTCTAACACATTACAATGCCGCAAACTATACCGCGCTACCATAATGGAACTTGGGGTGTGATTGCCTTCCGTGGT
This sequence comes from Suzukiozyma palmioleophila, assembly GCA_030560805.1. Taxonomy (NCBI): domain Eukaryota; kingdom Fungi; phylum Ascomycota; class Pichiomycetes; order Serinales; family Debaryomycetaceae; genus Suzukiozyma; species Suzukiozyma palmioleophila. Next base: position 192,837 of record JAKTVY010000022.1, on the reverse strand, counting down.
TGGGTCTTTGCCGTTGTGGCCATCATACTCTATCGCCACCAACCGCCTCCAGTTGCGCTGATTGCACCGATGTCGCAAACTGAGGGTTCGGTTCTATCGCGTATTTCTCTGCCCTAGTAATTTACCCATTCACATACATTGATGTGCATGGCGACTTTGCTTTTGCGTCTACGAACACGGATTTACACACATCTCGCTGAACAGTTTCAAGCCACCAGCTGGGCACAATCGTGCCATACTCTGTGCCACAACCGGTTGAACCATCATTCCCGACGTAGCTCCAAACAAAACCAATTGGTTGCACTATTTACGTCAGCAGCATGGAAGTGCATGTTTCTTCCAGCACGCAATTCCACAGGCCGAATTTGTCCACCGCAAATGCCTCCGCAGTGGTTGCTTTGAATTTGCCCCAATTTGGTCATCGACCCATGATCGCATATGGTAGCGCGACAGGTGATGAACGAGACGTAGACCTCGCGAACGACGGCAGCAATTGTCAGTCTAAAAGGCCCATTTTGTCCCCCCAGTCCCCAGCTAGGGTCCAATTGCACCTACACAACTGTCTTACACCGTCCCTGTTTGAAACCCGCCGGCCAATTTCTTTGTTTATGAAACGAGAGGAAGCCAGTGAAACCGGTTGTATACAGGTCGAGGCATAAAATTTTTCCCAACCATCCCTTAAACGAAACGTATACTCAAATTACTAATTTTTTTTCGTTTTGACTTGTTTACAATAAATTAGAATTTACTAGTTAATCTATCCGATTTTTCTGGACAAGTGTTGTACTAGCTGAGTATTAATAGCGGGGATACGTTAGTTACGACTTTTTTGTGTAGCGTCATATAATTTTACAGTGTTTATACTCGGGTTACAACTGCCATGTCGGATCATCAAGAAGCAGATATCGATTCTATTGTCGATAGATTGTTGGAAGTCAGAGGCTCTAGACCAGGTAAGCAAGTGACGTTGGCTGAACACGAGATTAGATTTCTTTGTACCAAAGCCAGGGAGATTTTTATTCAGCAACCCATCTTGTTAGAGTTGGAGGCACCCATCAAAATCTGCGGTGACATTCATGGACAGTATTATGATTTGTTACGATTATTCGAGTATGGGGGATTTCCACCCGAAGCCAACTACTTGTTTTTGGGGGATTACGTCGATAGAGGTAAGCAATCGTTAGAAACGATCTGTTTATTGTTGGCGTACAAGATTAAATATCCAGAAAACTTCTTTATTTTGAGAGGTAACCACGAATGTGCGTCCATCAACAGAATCTACGGGTTCTATGATGAATGTAAACGAAGATACAATATCAAATTGTGGAAGACTTTCACCGATTGTTTCAACTGTTTACCTATAGCCGCTATAATTGATGAAAAGATCTTCACGATGCATGGTGGATTATCTCCTGATTTGAACTCTATGGAGCAAATTAGAAGAGTGATGAGACCAACCGATATTCCTGACGTGGGGTTATTGTGTGATTTATTATGGTCTGATCCTGATAAAGATATAACTGGATGGTCTGAAAATGATAGAGGGGTATCATTTACTTTTGGACCGGATGTTGTATCGAGATTCTTACAAAAACACGACATGGACTTGATTTGCAGAGCTCATCAGGTTGTGGAAGACGGGTATGAATTCTTCTCCAAAAGACAATTGGTAACGTTATTCTCAGCACCAAACTACTGTGGTGAATTCGATAATGCCGGGGCAATGATGTCGGTTGACGAATCGTTGCTTTGTTCTTTCCAAATTTTGAAACCTGCTGATAAGAAACCAAGGTATCCACCAGCAGTAGGATCAAACAGACCAGTAACACCACCAAGAAAGGTGAAAACTGGTAGAAAATAAATGGTTAACTAGAAATGTGTAAGAGAACACATCATTTATTCTTTTCTTTTCCCTATTTAATTCCCCGTGAATTAAATTAATGAAATTTTCCCACAAAATGCAATTGAAATAAGTTAAACATTGATGATTTATCAATCATACGAAATCAACAAATGATTTAAATCAAATTATAATTGACTGCATTCCAAATCCCTTAGCATATTATCATAAAAACTTCCATTTTAGAACTTGTTTTGAAAGTTTTTATGTCTACTAAACTCCTTTGACAAATCATGTAATTTTATATATGATGTAAATTACAATAATGATTTTCATTATATAGACCATTTATATTTATATATTGCTATATAATTCCGCATCGATCTCTAGTTTTAGTTCTTTCAAGGTTATTATTACTAAATATTTTTATAGTTTAAGTACATAAATACGATTAGAACGGAAAACATTTTTTGGTGAAGAACGATTGATGCGGAAATATTGTCAAAATTTAGTGATGGTTCAGGAGTTTGGATTGGAATGATTATAGTTGTTTTAAAAGTTAGTTAGAATTTTAATTTTGAAAAATCAGAGGTGTTTTTTAAGTAGGTGTTTATTTGAAAGCTAATTAGTTTGAGTTTATATAATACATGTTATGTGTGAAAATTAAGCGAGTAGAGTGTTTTTAACAAGTTATAATGACAAGCACGAATCGTGTTTGAGTATTTGTTCATCTGGGCCAGAAATGCGAAAGAACAATTAAAATAAGGCAAGTTGGTTTTCAATCATTCACGCTACTATCTTGTGCACCCATATCAAGAAATAGAGCTATAAAGACTCTGGTTGTCAATCGATAATTTGATATTCAGATTGTGGTACGTTTAGACTATGCATACTCTTTGATTTCCTTAAGTGGTGAAGTCTTGCACTATACTCATACGTGTAAGAAAATTATAGCGGATTCATGATTTCAATGATTATTCTAGTGTATCCAATATATAGATGAATGATTGCTTGCTCCCATGACGAAAATTACCTTCGCATGCCACAACTTTCTATTCAATAGAAGTCCAATATTTTGCAGCCATTCTCAATCTGGCAACTGAAAAATGCCACAAAACCAAATAGAGCAAGAAAATCAAATAGAGTTAAGATGGGTTTATGAAGCCAACAGAAAATACAAACCCAAAATATATCCATAGCTTAGTATATGCCGCTATGTATGGATTCTGAAAGCTCTAAGTTACCGTTGTCAGCCAGTATTGCCTGGTACTAATGATGGCCACGACGACTTGAGGAAATCATAATGAGGTGTATCATCACGTGAACAGGGTTCAAGCCCTTTACACGTGATCCTTCTCCCACAAATCCTTCTTTCTGCAGGCGCCATAAAAATTTTCATATTGTGCGAGTGAGTAGGAAAATTTTCAATAGATAAAAGAATTGATAATCATAAAGTTTAACGAATTATACAAGTAGATTAAAATGGTATGTTTCAATGTGGTTTAAAGGTGATAGATAGTGGATATGCTGAAAGCAGATTACAGAGCATCTTCCTTCTTGCTTTGATTCGAGGAGTTGTTTGATATTGAGTCCCGTCTTTATTAGGATGATTTCAAAGTGTGATAATTCGGTGACATCGTGGAAATATATTCTAGTAAACTGATTGATTTGAATGACAAGCTCAGGTTGTGCTTGATTATTGTACTTTTCGTCGAATAAAGTCCCATTCTCCAAACTTGAATTTTCCTCCCCAAATCCGATGACTTGTTTTTACTGTGGCAAAGCAATTTTTTAATAAGGCAGAAATGATCCCAAATCAATAATTATATGATACGTGACTTGTTTGACATGTTCTTCTCTATCGCCAAATAATTTATGTGGATGTAATACTAACATTAATAGGTTTTAGTTCAAGATTTATTAAACCCAGCTCCAGCTTCTGAAGCTCAAAAACACAAATTGAAGACTTTAGTCCAAACCCCAAGATCTTACTTCATGGATGTCAAATGTCCAGGTTGTTTAAACATCACCACCGTGTTCTCCCACGCTCAAACCGCTGTTACTTGTGATTCCTGTTCTACTGTTTTATGTTCTCCTTCCGGTGGTAAAGCTAAATTAACTGAAGGTTGTTCTTTTAGAAGAAAGTAAATTAGTTCGTGCATGGCATTTTCAATTTACAACTCAAAACCCACTGTATAGTTAATCATAATATATGTACGCATAGAAATATTGTAGGATCGAAATCAGATTTTGAAATATTGCGATGGGAGCCGAAATTACCACTCTGGGACATATTGGGTATAACTGGAGGATGGTAATGAATACTTAAACACCTTGAACCGCTGGAATCACGACCCTTTAAATTTGAAGTTAAACAAGTGATTTTGAAATTGCGTTGAATAAGCTAATTACTCAGTACCTTAGTGTGATAAGGTTTGTTCTTGCTAACAAATGATTTGTTCAAAAAGGATCTGCCTTTGTCAGAGCTTGTCTCGGAGAGTTGGGATCTACTATGTTTCTAGCCATTTCTAAAAATGTTGCATGGAGTTGATCGTGTGACAACATCAACTCTATTAACTGAAATACAGCAGGGTTATTTTCAACGTAAGAGTGAAGTTTAACATAAACGGACGTTATACCCTAACCTGCAAAAGATTTTCCCATTTTAGTCAAGCACCATTGATATGGATTTTGCGAAATTGTCATACTTTGATCTTAGTCTAATACTGATTCTAATCGGTCCAAATCATTGTTTTTGTCAACTTGGATGACTTCTTCATCTCACAGCTGGCATTGGATTTTTAACTTACGCATACGGTCCATCATTTAAGTTTGGCTGTAATACTGTATTGTTCCATAGAGATAGTTTGATTTGCAGCCACATTGCAAACTTTTGCAATCGACTGCCTGAAGACAGGGCAAACAGTACAAGAAGCCGAGCAGACGGGTTTTCCGGGACTTTTGCTCCAAACTGAGGACTTGTGGTATTTGAAACATGTTGAATTTTTTGTGAAGCTATACTCGTCTCAATGCCCACAATATATAATGATGTTCCTAGAACTCAAGTTCAATTAAAGGAATAAAATAACATTAACATGTGTCTTTAAAAGATGGTTAATTTCAAAACTAATAAAGATGCAGAACTTTAGGACTTGTGGGTAGAGAATGAGATGATGAAGGCTACTTTTTGTAAACACGATTTCGTTTGCAATTCATAGGAACTTATATAGTGTCAAAGACGTTCATTCGATTTGTGGCTGGAACAGTATTGGGCTAAGGCATAACATTATTGTGGTTAGGTTAATCTAATGGATAATGACATTGTATTTATCCTACTACAAAGTCATATAAACCACAGCAAAGCCAGAGTACAAGATTGATTTACTAACATCGGCCTGATATGAATATAAAATTGTCGTAATTATACAAGGAAGCATATCTAACTTGAAATTTCATAGTAATATTTTGTTTTCGTTCTATTTTTGTAGTAAGTATCACTATGTTGGCTATAGTTCAGGCAAAAACACATTTTCCAATGGGTGAGATTAGTATTTTTAGGACCCAGTTATAGACACGATTATATTTCTTTTTCAAGGGTGATGCGGTGGCTCAATGGTAGAGCTTTCGACTCCAGATCGAAGGGTTGCAGGTTCAATTCCTGTCCGTGTCAATTCCTTTCTTTTTCATTTTTTATCTAGAGAACTTAATAGAGAAGGCTGAGAGGTCGGTTAACACTAAGTTACACTCTACACTGTGTGTTCACTTTGTATGTTCAACCGTTACATTTTTTTTAAAGAAAACTACTAAACTTATTATCTGACAAATAAAGTAATAAATAAATTAACTAGAAACATTATATGAACATTAAAGCATTGAGTAATTAAACTCGTCTATCATAACAACAATCAATATAACAATATTGATATGAATGTAGTTGGAAATTTAAGCACAAGAAATGAATATCAGGAAGTTTATAAAGATGGTTTTTCGAATCTTACAACTTCGTCGATGGCTTTGGCAACTCTTTCAACGTTACCTTCATTCAAACCAGCGATACTGGCTCTACCGGAACTTACCATGTAAACACCGTGGGATTTTTCCAATCTTTGGACTTGTTTGGCGGTCAAACCAGTGAAAGAGAACATACCGGTTTGAGCAACAATGTGGTCCCAGTTACCTGGAGTACCCAATTGGTTCAAGTGATCACGTAATTTACGTCTCATTTGGTTGATTCTCGAACTCATAGTAACCAAATCCTTTCTCCATTGAGCATATAATTGAGGATCGGATAAAATGGTTGCAACAATTTTGGCACCATAAGCTGGAGGGTTGGAAATTTCCGAACGGATGATTTTGTTTAATTGAGATTTGATGGCTTTGTTGACGGTAGCATTATTGTGTAAAACGTGAATGACACCAACTCTTTCACCGTACATACCAACATTCTTAGCAAATGATTGACAGATGATGAGAGGAACGTCTTTTTGGACAGAAACGGCGTATCTGATAGAAAACGAATCTTTACGCAAATCTCCAGAAGCAAAACCTTGGTAAGCCGAGTCAAAAAGAGCAACGTGTTTGTGTTCGTTAATGGTGTCAATCAAAGTTTTCCATTGGCCTTCGGTTGGGTCTAAACCGGTAGGGTTGTGGGCACAAGCATGTAACAAAAAGATGGAACCTCTTGGAGCATTCTTGATGGTGTTGATAAATCCGTCAAAATCGAGGGATTTTGTGTCGTTGTTCCAGTATGGGTATTGTTTGACATCGAATCCAATGTCGGTGAAAATTTGCTTGTGGTTACCCCAAGTTGGGCTCGACAAGTAGATGGTACTTGACCCTGGACCGGCAGTAAGGAACTTTTTCAAAAATACCCCAGCAACATGCAAGGCCCCGGTACCGGACAAACTTTGTTGACTGACAAGATGAGGAGATGAGGTGTCAAAGTCGTCACCAAGAATGACTTTGGCAGCGTTGGTGGTGAATGGAGCGAAACCAGAAATCCCCAAGTACTCGTGGTTGTATCCAGGAGATGCCACCAATTTGGCTTCGGCCAATTTAACTGCTGGTAAAATCCATGGTTTACCATTATCGTCACGGTAAGCACCGATACCCAAGTCTACTTTATCTTGTCTCAGGTCTTCGGTATATCTGGCTTTCAAGTCGAAAAGTGGGTCTGGTGGTAATTGGGTAATATTAGCGAAAAATGACATGGTAGCGAAACTATGTTATTGAACTTTTGTGGAAAACGTCTCGTGTGCTTGTTGTTCGATTACAATAGATTTGTACTCAAGGTATTTTTCTCACCCCAGCTGCGGTTTGCTAGTTTTATATATCGTGTGAAAAGAGGGGTGATCGGAAGAATGGATGTGTGGGGCCCGTGTGCACGAAAAAATCTATCCGCCAAACGAGCATAAAATAAGAAATTCCACAACCCCTATAATGGCGAAAACACTGGAGGAAGCTGGGGTTGCAAGCTCCATCCATTGCCAGTAGTGGTCATACATCGCGTGGTGACGTAAACGGGTTCGTTAAATAGGTGCGACGAGTTGTTTGGTCAAAGTTTCACTACGGTAATAATAGGTGCACCTGCATCGACGACAATGTACCGAGCATCGTCCACTGTTTTGCACATATTGTGATATTCGGGGTGTATTACGGGCATTGGCAACGGGAAAACTAGGGCGTGGAACTAGCGGTATATTTGACCCCATACTTGACCCCAAGCTGGATTAATTCCTGGCATGCCCGTTGGGGTGCTGCTGAGGTAGAATTCCGTCGGTCAAAAGGACGGACGTCTGCGTGTGAATTTATCGACAAGATCTTGGTGTGCGAATGTGATATTGTGTGGGAGGTGGACGAAGACGAATGGTGACGGGTTGGAGACTGGATCTAGACTGGAGTGGACGGGATTAGTCATGTTGTGAGGCTACAATGTCCGAAATGCAACCACTGCAAGGCGATTGTATGGGAGTGCACATCTAGAGGATTCGGAGTTGAACGACCTTGGTCTCCAACGGTTGATGATGCCAAACGGGCAGCATCCTGCGGCATAGACGGCATCGGTGGCATAGGTGAAGTAATGCTGACAATGAGTGTTGAAAGCCACCAGTACGAGTGGTGGTGGTGGGTTTGGTCCTGTTTAGTCCGATTATCCCAAACGAGATGGCCTGCGTTTGGAACACCGTACAGTTTGTGTGCCTTGCGCTAAGCAACCAAGAGAAAAGAAACCAAACACACAAGGAGCTCAGACACAAAACCACAAGGCACATTAGCCAGAAATAGAAACAGCAAGACAACCTACACAGTAACCACAAGGCATTAGTGGAATCCACCAGGCCATACAGTGGAGTACACGCAGGCCACACAGAAGGAAGTTACAACGAAGGTTACACAGGAATGTTCTCTGGATTCCACACAAGGTGCTGCTCGGTAGTCTACATGGGCTAAAGTATTGTCAGTAATTTACAAGTACAGGCAACCGAAATGTTCATTTCTCTGCACAATAAAAACACGGCCCAGCTTTAGTAACTAAATATTTCCAGGCTGTTCTTCTGCTTATTTCCGAACACTCACTGAGTTCATTGTGGTGATTAGTTCAAAGAGTTCAGTTCATTGAATTCAATAAGTTCAATGAGTTCCTTGTGTATAGAGTTGTATGCCCTCGATCTTTCAGGTAATATTTCTCAGATCAGCAACAATTGAAAAGACGTTCACTTGTAATGATTTTAAAACCTTCAAATGGCCCCAGAACTTCAATTGAGTTCAATCGCCCATCACCTGTATCATTTCGTATTGCTGGGACTTTCCAGCACTTATTAACCTACACTTCTTCCCACCCTAGCTTGGTTCTCTTTGTCTACATTGCACACAACTCCACCCAGCTTCACCTATTCTACATGCACACATCCTTCTGTGCTTCCCTTCCCCTTTAACCTACATCCTCTCTAACTAACTTTTATTCGCCTATCTACACCACAGATTTGACTTCAAAGAACCGTTTCAAATAGTAGACTTGGAAAATCGAGTTGGCAGCAACAACAATGATTTGGAACACAGACCACCATTTGACTCTGGAGTTGGTGGATTCCGCAGTGTTTCTGTGGGTTCTTTCTCTAATGACCAAGTATGATTGTTCTGCCTTGACATCATTGGTCAACTGACTCAATTTTTGAATAGCATAGTCCAAAGTATCGGCTTTAGGATCGTTGACATCGACGTAAATCACCCCGTGGACATTGAATGACACATCCAAATCAACTCTAGAACTCTTTTCGTTGGAGAAACAGTAGGTGTATTTCCCGTTGGTCTGGGCAACATACGATTCGTCTCCGTGATCCAAATCGGATCTTTGTAACACAACTTGTCCGTTAGGGTTGGAAATGGTGAAATCAACGGTATATTGTTCAGCATTGTGAGGATCACGAGAACCAACTTGGAAGGATAATGCTAGTTCGTCATTGGCTTTCAAGTGCTCGAAAAAACATTGTTTTCCGTATGGTGGCAATAACACATTGTGAGCACTCACAATAGCCATCAACCCGAGCAATACAGCAAGAAATTTCATGATTTGTCTGTCTGTCGATTGTAGTCTTTTGGTTGTTAACAACACACTAAAAAGTTTTACGCGTAATTGTTGTATGGGACACGAAACCGAGATTGGGGTGGTAGCGCGGAGTGATTAAAGCTGGTGGTCTGTGACGGGATATGTGGAACCAAAGAGTGGCTGGGAGGGCAGTGGTTGTGGTTGAGGTTTGCATGGGTGCCCCGGTGTTTAATATACGTGAGCTTGGAAAGGATTTGGAAAGGGTTTAGTTGTGTTTGTGTGGTTTTCTGCAACCCATACATTTTTCAAATGGCTGCGAAATTTATCTAAGAATAGATCAAGTATGGCAGAACGAACCACAGTTAGTTTAGAATAACCCTCAAGTGTGCATTTTTGCACGAATTTGAGTACGACATACTTACTTGTTATTTCTATGTGTGATTTCTCATTTCTCGACACTCCAGGACTTCTACGTGTTGCTCATCTTCTGGTCTATATTACTGTACATTTCTATGTCAGCGGACTATTTACTATTTACCACCTACCATTGCCTTAGCACTGTCTCTTGCTCTTTGGATTAAGAGTTGGTCGACCAACACTAATGCTGCCATGGTTTCAACAATTGGAACGGCTCTTGGTGTGACCGATGGATCGTGTCTACCTCTTGCAGCCAACACACCATGTTCACCGGTGTAGGTGGCAGTTTCTTGTTCTTGACTGATAGTGGCAGCTGATTTGAACGCAACCGAGAAATAGATGTTTTCCCCGTTGGAAATACCACCTTGGATACCTCCGGAGTTGTTAGTTTTAGTTCTCAATCTATTACTTTCCTTATCAAATACAAACGCATCATTATGCTTAGAACCAGGGATTTGAGTACCAAGGAACCCAGATCCAAATTCAAACCCTTTGGTAGCTGGTAACGATAACATAGCATGGGCCAACTTGGCTTCTAATTTATCGAAAACTGGTTCCCCTAACCCAATAGGACAGTTTCTAATAACACAAGTAACAACCCCACCAATAGAGTCCTTGGAGTCACGATAGTGTTCAATCACCTTGACCATTTCCTCACGTACTGAAGCATCAGGACATCTAATCGGACCAGAAGCATCAACTTCGTCTCTGGTGATAGTATTTAAGATGTGTTGGAATTTTTCGTCTTGTGGTGTTCTGTCCATGGAAACATTTCCAATAGAAGAAACAAAGGCCACAATTTCGACACCGTTGGCCAAATGTAAAATCTTTTCGGCAATCGCACCAGCAGCAACTCTACCGATAGTTTCTCTGGCAGAAGATCTACCTCCACCACTAGCAGATTTCAATCCATATTTTTCAATATAGGTCCAGTCAGCATGACTAGGTCTTGGGTACAAGTCAGTTTCTGAGTAATCTTTTGGTCTGTGGTCTTCATTCTTAACCATCATTCCAATAGGAGTACCGAGAGTAATTCCATTTTCAGTACCAGATTGAATTTCCACTTGATCCTTTTCGTTTCTTGGGGTACTCAATTTACTTTGTCCTGGTCTTCTTCTGGTTAACTGGGGTTGGATGTCGGCCTCAGTCAAGTCCATTCCTGGAGGAACACCGTCAACAATACATCCAACGGACTTACAGTGGGATTCTCCGTATGTGGTCACCCTGAAGGCGGTTCCAAAAGTAGACATCGTTATTGGTTGATGGTTTACTGCAAATTCATCACTTCAACTTTAATTCTATTCAGAGTTGAAAAATTAGTCATAATCACGTGCTTTATCACGTGCATGATCATCGTAAAATCAGCCGGTTTTTCTGCGTGATGGCCGTGATATTACATGTGGTAGCGCTGTGGGCATTTTAGACCCTTGAGCTGGTTTTGTTATATGGAACACACGTCAACAATAGCAGTATTGAGGAACCTGGGAGAGAAGGATGTACCTGCAGCAGAAGAGTAATGATGAAGCTTTTTGTGTCTCGAGCGGAGTGAGTGCAAAGTGCGCAAGCCGAGATTTTCTGGAATGATGGTGACAGTGCTATGTCATCACCTGGTTAATGCGGATGTGCCTGCCAATTAAATCACAAATAGTAATCCAAATTGTCCCTCTCTGCGTTTGGTAAGGTGGTTCGTAAAATTTATCTCCGTGCTCCGCAGTGTCGGGAATGTTTCAACAAATTAGAAATGGGAAATGGTACCGGAGGTGCTGGGCCTGTACAATAATGGCTGCAAAAAAATTTGCAACCACCTATCAAACGCGAGCTTCTATACAAGGGATGAAAGTAACAATGGGGTGATTTAGTCACTCGTAGGACAAAAATGGGGTGATGGAAAGGGGATGTGGTACGGCCAAGAAATGTGTACCTGGAGAAAATGTCATCATCCCTGACAATCACTTGGTGAAACCCCTAGATGATGGGTATATATACTGAACATCTGTTGGAGTACAGGGGGCCGAATAATTGAGCGAAATGTTAGGGTGGAAAGGACGTCTGTTTGTGCGGACTTCTTCGTTGAGACAATTTGTGAGATTTAATTCTCAAGTGTACGATGTTGCCGTAATTGGAGGTGGTCCAGCTGGTTATGTTGCTGCAATCAGGGCAGCACAACTGGGCTATAGAACTGTGTGTATTGAAAAGAGAGGAAGATTGGGAGGTGTATGTTATAACCACGGGTGTGTATCTTCCAAATCGTTATTGAACAATACCGAATTGTATCAAAGGGTTAAAACCGAAGGGAAAGAAAGAGGGCTTGTTTTCAACAACGATGTTTCAGCTGACATTATACAAATGATGGCAGTCAAGGACAAAGCTGTGGTGGAATTGACAGAAGAGCTTGAAATTTTGTTGAAGAAATACGGGGTTGAGTACTTGCCTGCCATCGCTTCATTCGTTGACCAGTTCAATCTCGAGATCAGACCAATTGACGGAAGCCAACCTTACAATTTGATGTCGCAGCATACTGTGATTGCAACTGGGGCAAAGGTAGTTTCCCTCCCTGGGGTTGAAATTGACCAAGTGAAGATTTGTACTTCCACTGGGATGTTGCAAATGGAACTGATTCCAAAACGGTTAACCATTATTGGTGCAGGTGTCATTGGATTAGAGATGGCCACCATTTACTCGAGACTCGGTAGTGATGTGACGATCATAGAACAAAGAGATACCATTGGTGCTCGTATGGATAAAGAAATGGCCAACGAAGTTCAACGGATCTTTACTAAAAAGGGAATGAAATTCAAAACCAACACTAAAGTTGTCACCAGTGTTAAAAACGGTGATATCGTCAACATCGGTGTGGAAAATATCAAGACTGGAACTACGGAAATATTAGAATCAGATGTTGTGTTGGTTGCAGTAGGGAGAAAGCCATGTACAAATGAATTAAACATTAGAAACATTGGCTTGGAAACCGATCACGATGGAGCCTTGCTTGTCAAAGACAAATTCACTACCACAAAGCACAACAATATCAAGGCAATTGGTGATGTTATTTCTGGAAACATGTTGGCCCACAAGGCCGAAGAAGAAGCCATAGCTGTCATTGAAAGCATCAAGACCGGAAAAGGTGAAGTCAACTATAACAACATCCCATGGGTGATGTACACATCTCCAGAGATCGCATGGACTGGATTTACCGAAGAAGAGCTCAAGGAAAAGGGAAAGCGGTACAAAGTAGGCAGATTCCCATTTAATGCCAATCCTAGAGCAAGAATCAATGGAGAACCCGAGGGAATGATCAAGGTACTTATTGGTGCCAAATCACACAAGATTTTGGGAGCCCACATTGTTGGACCCAAAGCAGCAGAATTAATAGCCGAAGCTACGTTGGCGATCCAATACGCAATCACCGCTGATGAAGTCGCTGGCACCTGTCATGCCCATCCTACGTTTTCAGAAGCATTTAAAGAAGCTGCCATGGCAGCTTACGACAATCCCATCCACGTATAGAATCATAACGAAAAAGTTAAGTAGCATTTATAACGTAACAAGACAAACAATCTTAAATTAGACAGCTACCAAGTAGAAATAGTCAAAATACAAATATTCAGCTTATATCAATCCATTTAACATCAACGTCTCTTCATTTTAACCAATTCCACGAGTTTCTAGATTTTCGTTGGAAAAAGCATAAACTAAAATTTAAAAATTCGAAATTTTGCAACCACTGTAAAATTCGCAGCACGAAAAATTGATAACGAATTCAATTTCAAGCACCACCAAACGAACCAACTATTCCTCTACTGAAAATGTCAGATGAGTACAAATGTTTGACGTGTATGGATGTGTTTGATGGAGCATCCATTTCTAAGCATTTGTCGTCAACCAGACACAAGTCTGTGATGTCATTGTCAAGAGATGAGCCTATTGAATGCGAAGACTGTGAAGACAATAACATCCACCAGCTTTCGATTTTGAGGTTTGGAATGAACGACATGTCACTTTTGTGTAAGATGTGTTTAGAGAAAGAGGAAAAGTCTGGTGGTGACAGCCCGACAGCAACGTATTCTTTATCTAATGGAGCATTTTTCAACAAGATTAACCAGTACTATACGTTCACGGATATTTCGTGTGATAAATGCCAAAGTGATAGTAATTTGTTTGTGGCGAAGGATTATAAATCCAACACTGTAATCAGTTGTAAGAATTGTCTTCCCAACTTCCCTTCGTTATCATTTGTTGGCGAAGATGACGACAAGTTCTTGTATGAATTATTGGGACTTAAAGAGTTTATCCCTCCTAAGAACTTCAAACGTGGTAAACATTCGAGACTGAGAAAATCCTCCAAAAAAGGTGGCCGAAAGGGTGGAAAGTCTTTGAGAAAACCAAGAAAAGTCGATCCTGATCAAGAAGCTCGGAAAGCCCACTATGAAGCAACGAAAGAAACAGCAAAATCCATCAAATCGGGCTCTACAATGAAAGCAATAGGATCAGGTACAATTACTAAAAATGGTATTACAGCATCAAAATCGCCATCGTTGAAATCCCCAGTTTCGTCTATTCCTAATTCAAAGGTAAACACACCAAGATCACAATCTCCTGCTTTGAAATATGAAAATTTGAATTCTCCAAAAAATAGAAAATCTCCAAACCCGTCAAGTACTCCATCGTCAAAATCAAGCCGTTTACCGCAGTCTACCAGCAAGTCGAATTCAACTAAATCCGGAAAACAATCCAAGGAATCAGAACCAAATTCAAAAGTTGAACATTCAAAATCACAAAATGAAGGAGGTAATAAAAAGAAGCCTTCAGCACCACTTAAAACTAATAAACCTGTGGTAGATGCATTGCCTAGACCCAAACATGGTGCAAATAAATTTGAAACTCCAAGGGCACAAGATACGGAAAGTAAGCCTGAATCCAAAAAGAACACTGGTAAGCCGACCAACAATTCTGCCAAAAAGGAATCTACTAAAACAACTAATGCATCTAAAGCATTTAACGCTTCACAGGTAGATAAGTCATTAGAAAACAACAATAAAGCTGCAAATAAACCTGATATACCGAAGAAAGATCAGAGTACAAGCAAACGTACTGAGAAGGGAAACACATCTGTAAATAAAGAAACAGCTAAGAAAGACACAGTCAAGAAGGATTCCGCTAAAAAGGAATCTAGTAAAAAGGATTCAGCAAAGCAAGAATCCACCAAAAAGGCTTCTTCTAAAAAGGATTCTACTACAAAAGACTCTAAAAAGAATGAATCTGTAAAGAAATCGACAACAACGGAGTCTTCAACTAAAAAACAGGCGAAAAACGAACCATCAAGCAAAAGTGGAAACAAAGACGTTGCAAAGTCTAAGTCAAAGGAATCGGCAAACAAACTGAAAACTGAAGAATCTAAAGCAAGGAGCACACCACAAGAGACCACAGAAAGTGCAAACAATGAACAAGATCAATCCTTAGATGTAATTGCAAAGTATAGGGCGGACTCTAAACCTCAACTCAAATATGATTCGTTGGATCAGTATTTTAGACACATGTGTTTCAACTTGTTTATCGAAGAACAACTTTCCAATGATGATAAATTGATCGATTCAGATGATATGTTAATTGAGTGGTACATGGATGATGATAAAACAGATAATCAGTTCAAATTGAGTATGGTGCTCAGTGATATCAAAAATAGATTTCTTGCTGAAAAGTTTAAGAAACTCAAGAAGACCCCATTTCAAGTTGGACAATCGTTGTTTTTGGTTGAAAATAACGAAACACCGTGGTACGGTTATATTGCTACTGTAGACTTGGTATCTGCGTCAGACAACAAGCGGTCCTCTGGAAGAGGACGAGGAAGAGGAGGAAGAAGTAAGGGTCGTCGTGGTGGTTCCGATAAGAATATTGTTGAAATGGTAATTCAGTTGTACAAATGGAATGATAAACCTTTACCAAAGACTACCAGTATTCACTACTTGAAAGTGTTGCCAGCATCAGTTCCAGTAACGAGAGTTTTCACCGCAATGTCAAACCTTGACAATAAGACCTTTATCAAAATGCTTATGGGACATGAACCGATCAAACAAATTGTGTTCAAGAACTTTTTGAAATTTACTAGAGATACGTTTAACGACTCACAAAAAGTTGCTATTCAATCGGTATTGAATAACGCAATTACTGTCCTACAAGGTCCTCCTGGTACGGGTAAAACGTCTACGATTTTTGAGATTATTTTACAATTGTTGGATTCGCTTAACACCTACCCTATCTTGGTTGTTGCATCTTCCAATATTGCAATTGATAATATAGCAGAAAAGTTATTACCCACTCACGGCAAGAATATATTAAGAATCGTTGCTAGTGAAAAAGAACGTGAGTACAACAAATCCCATCCACTTTCGTCGATTTGCTTGCATCATAAAGTGTATGATTCACTTCAGTTGAAGTATAAATCGATGATTGATGACATTAGACGAGGAACCGTCAACTTCGGTGCAACTGCCTATAAAAAATTCTTATCGGAGCAGTTTGAAGTAACCAAAGTCCATGTGGCACAAGCCCGAGTAATTTTTACCACCACAGTGGTTGCAGGTTCTGGACAATTAAAATCGATTGCGAAATGTCCTGTGGTTATCATGGATGAAGCAACACAATCGTCGGAACCAACTACATTAATTCCATTATCGATGAAGGGAGTAGAGAAATTCGTCTTTGTTGGGGATCAGAAACAATTGAGTTGTTTCTCGTTACTTCCAAGTCTTTCGTTATCATTATTTGAAAGAGTGTTGTTGAATGGGACTTACAAGACCCCACACATGTTGGATACACAATACAGAATGCATCCTGTTATTAGTGAGTTCCCCAGAAATAGATTTTATGGTGGTTTGTTGAAAGATGGTATTGACGAAACAGCAAGAGAATATCCAGATATCCCCAAAAATCCAGTCTATTTCTGGGATACTTGTGGTAAAGCTCGAGAACAGGCAGTCCGTAACAGATTGCGTGAAGATCGTGGGTACACATTTACTAACAGAGGAGAAATTGAGTTTATAGCACAGGTCTTGAAATGCTTAATTTATGAAAAGAAGGTTCCAAAATCCACCATTGGGGTTATTACCCCTTATAGTGGACAAAGAGACTTGATTTCGTCTGTTCTTGTGAAGGATGATTTGATCAACCCTGAGAGAACCGAAGTAAAGATCGAGGTGGATATTGATGATATTACAAATGACTCGAAACCAGTGACTATTCACTTAGTTTCGGAGATCATGATTGCCTCGATCGACGCTTTCCAAGGTCGGGAAAAAGATTTCCTTGTTATGGGATGCGTACGGTCTAACATCATGGGCACTATTGGGTTCTTGAAGGATGAGAGAAGATTAAATGTTGCGTTGACAAGAGCTAAATACGGGTTGATTATGATTGGTGACGTCAAGTGCTTGACAAAGGGAGATCCATTGTGGAAGGAGTACTTAGAGTATCTTCAACAGAAGAACTGTATTCACAGTGAAAGCACCTTCAACTACAACGACGTATAGTTGGATACGTTTGGTTACCACCACGACTGGTACGGTCCGCGGTGAATGCAGGTCGAGTCGATGGTAGCGCGCGTGTAAATCAAGAAATATTTCGATGTGCAAATCGCATCGCGGCGCGACATGTATGTACATTTAATGTAAACATCACCAACCTGAAGTAGCATCACTAATAATAGATAGCACCATGACAACCACCACCTCGGGACAGATTGAGCTGGCACTACGAGAGATAGAGGAGAGCTCGGACTACTTGTTTCTTCATGCCAAACAAGAATTTGAAGAATCGACTGCCAAGCTGAACGGTCCAGATGTAGTTGATGACGAGATAGCAAGACAAAAGTCAGTGTTCTCCAAGTTGAAATTTTTGTATTTGGAACAGGAGACGCGAGACAAATTTTTGCGGAAGATTTCTGAGTTGGACGCGCTAGTTTTGAGCGAAGAAGACTTATCTCAAGTCGAGCAGGCCACTGTCCATGGCAAAGAAAACCTCAAGCAATTGAAGCTCAAAATGAACCAGCAAATAGGTGATTTGACGGAATTAACGAAAGAAACTAACCACTTGTATTCTGTATATACCTCTGCAGTAAACGAGACCAATGGCTTAATTGATGAGATATCACAATTAGAGTCCGAACTAGACGAGATCATGAACGAGTCGCAATACAAACTGATCCTAGAGATGAAATCGGCTCCTGCGAATATTGGCGAGTATGTCCAGCTGAACGAGCAGGAATTACGTCGGGAAAAACAGAGATTAGACACCATTGAGTCACAAATAGTGCTCCAAGAACAAGAGAATGCTAGGAAAATGCGTGAAATCGACGAGTTACGAGTAAGTCTAGGGACGTTACAGAGAAGATTGACGGAAGTTCCCCAGAGAGTTGACGACGAATCGCAATTGTACGCTCGGTGGTGTGATGACACCAACGAGATATTGAAGAGGTTCACCAATCTCAGCAGTTTAGAAATAAGGCCAGTAGAGAGGGGGGTATACAAATACGTAGTGAACTGGAACAAAGGCAAAAGCGTTGAGGTTGTTGTTGACCGTAATTTCATGGTTGAGAGAGTGATTGGGGCCGACGGTGCGGTGACGAATGCACGAGTTGATGGGGAACGGTTTGTTGACTGGTTGATCCGGTTCATCGACGAGGTGCAGTGAACGAGCGATAGAAAACAGCGAAACGAGGCCCTATGTCTGGGCACAGAGAAATGAACGGGTTGTGACGTTAATGAATCGCATGAAGAGATGCCTCCAGAACGCTCATCACGAGACCCGTACAATTACTCTGAACTCCAGAGTGACGAAACGGCAGTACAAATCTGTCCTACCGTTGTCCCAAATGAGAGCACCCCACGACAACCACTATTACCACTAGCGACACGCCCAGGCTCATCGCGGCTGGTACTGTCCAAGCCGCTATTGTTCTGGCCCGCGCGGTGACTCTACTTCTGATTATTTCCCCACGACGTGATTGAACCATCCATAAACATGAACAACACAAAATTTTGTTAAGCAAAATTTGTCCAAATTTCACGGCCACGTAGCCCAGCCACGGCAGACGGTTCGTAGCCAATCTGTTCGTTTTCGACCCATTTTTGCCGGCCAAATAGTTCCATGTTTATCACAGAATGGTGGTGGTGTGCATACAGGCTGCGAGCCACATCCGAGGGTGACAAAACAATCAGTGCTTATGATGCTTGAAACCACGATTCAACTATGCTTACGGACGAAACGAACGGAGTAAGTTCCAAGCCGCGTAGGGAGATACTAGAGGACCTAATTCGATTAGCGCAGAAGGAACAACAGAACGGGAACAGTGCCATCACCACGGAAAAAATCGACCGTCTTCACCACTACTTGGAGAAGCAGAACAGTTTGCCAAAACAGGGCCAGCGGAGTAGAAATAACAAACTCACCAACTTCGGCCAGTTACCACCAGCTCCATTACCGAAACCCAAACATAGTCCTTTGTTTCGGAAGTTTAAAGTTGAGGCTGCTACCAGAGACGATATTATTATAGGCAAGCCAGCACCAGTGAACCCACTTGAGGACTTGGTGAGGAATTTTACCATCAAAAAGCTCGAGAATTTCGTTATTAGCGTGCTCGAGACCATAGCTAACATGATTGACAATTTGCACTTGTTTTCGAAGATGCCCATGTTTCCAGAAGTGCTCAAGAAATTGTTGAAAAACACCAATCGATTGTGGGTGTTGATCTTGGTGTTCTTGATCAGAAAGACGGTGACACAGTTGCTCAACGTCATCAGGAAACAGCGTAAAGTGAGACTCGAAATGAAGATCTTGAACTCCCAGAAAACCGTCAACGAAGACATCAACAAAAAGTACAACAAAGTGTTGAAAGACTTGAAGTTTGACAGAATGATGTTGTACTTTGAATTGGTGGGTAATTTCATGGACTTGGCGTTCAATGTCATCGAGTTGTACGGTATACCCTTCCCAGAGTGGTTCATGAATACCCTCAATTTCTCCAGTATGTTGATGACGGTGTACCGTATGAACAAGGACGACGAGTACTTGGACGATGACATTACAGAAGATTTGATATAGGGACAACGGATAGATCCTGGGCTAGTCCCAGTAATTTGTGAAAAATAGAGCTAAAATCGCCAAAATTGCGAATTTGTTGTGATAAAGTTAATAGCGACGTACGTCTAGGCTCGGTTGTTCCAGCCAGCCTATTTAATCTGTACATTTACTAATAAAATAATGGCTTGATCTGCCCCTGTAAAAATGATGGTGTCCACCATAATCGATTCTCACAGAAAAAAACTACGTAATGAAATTTGTACTAAAGAGCGAACAAGAAGCCGTGGCACCAAAATGGATTTGGAAGCGCTTTTGGCAGCACAGAATGAACAATTGCAACTGTTAGACCGAGAATTGTGTGAATCGGTAGAAAAAATCACCGAAAAGACGTTTCTTGACGACCCAGGATTTGTTGAAAACTTCACCACCAACTTGCCAACAGAAGAACATCAAGAAGACCTATCCAAGTTATCGATAACGCAGTTGAACGAGCGGTACGAGGTGTTACAGCAGGATGTGTTTGATTTGACGCAGTTGAAGGAGGTTTCTGCCAATTTGCACTCGATTGAACTGGTGCTTGAGAATTCCCTGGGGTTGCTAGATTTCCAACAATTGTTTACGTTATTCAAATCGTTCAAAATCCCACCCTCTACGAACTTTATCATCTACAAGCACATCTCGAAGCAGACAGAGGTGTACAAATCGAAGTTTTTGTGCCAATTAAATGAGTATTTGCTGAGATTTATTCCCAATGAACTTACAATCATAAATCCCCAGATGTTGACTGATTTCAATCACTTGCTAGCGAAAAACGATACTAAGCTCGAGTATTACACGCAATTGAGGTCCAAATGGGATCTTTTGTTGGATAAGTTAAAAACTAACGATTTAACATTGTCCCAGAGTGACGATGAACTGATAGAACTTTCAGTGCAACCGTCGAAAAACTCCACTAGTTTCATAAATTCCTTCACAAACTTCATCAGGTTTATCAACAGTGTGGGAATCGAGTCGCTCAAGCATTTTTTCAGCTCAAAATTGTCCCATTGTTTGATCTTGAAAATCTCATCTAACATTAACGATATTGTCAACGACAAGCAGTCGATTGCCGATTTGACGGAGTTGTTGGAGATAAGTAGACCATCGGGATGGAATATATTGTCGAGTTTTTCCAGCAACACTGAGATCGAGTCCAATCTTAATAAATTGTACGTTGAGTATACCATCAATGTCCATATTGACAAGATACGAAAGTTGTTTAACGGTGACTATTTGGGGGAAACTTCTGAGGTGGAAATTGAAATCGCGGCACCACCACCGCCAGCACCACCAACAACACTGCCAGCACCGCCAGTTGAGACGAAGGAAGACGACTGGAACGAGAATTGGGACGACAACTGGGACGACAAACAGGATGAGGATACTAGGGCCAAATCTGAAAAAGTCGAAAATGACGACGACGGTTGGGACGATGGTTGGGATGACGGCTGGGACGACGATAACGATACACAGAAGCCTCCTAGTCCTAAAAAGGTGGCTAGTTCCAGAAAACCCGCGGTGACTGCTCCTCCTACCCAACCTTCTGCTCCTGGTACTTCCAGTGCCGGTACCACCACCACGAAAGTCGAGGTGTCGAAATTGCCAGAAGTGTTAGTACAAGCAGTTGAGGAGTTTGGCGAGTTGCATGACGACTTGTTCAACACCATTACCGCATTTTCGTTGATTAAATACCCGGACTTGAGCCGATCGTTTTTGATGTACAACGATTACCAGTATCTATCGCAAAAGTTAAATACGCCGAGATTCAGTGAATTTGTGGAAAAACAATGGAATCGAGTGTTAGTACAATGGTACCTAGAATTGAAGATCTTGGTATCGTCGTTGAATCTTTCCAATGAAGGAGTCGGAACAGTTGACTACGAGTTGGACGAGTTCAACTTGAACCGGGTTTCGTCGATATACCAGTGGTTTGTGAAAATCATGACTAGTTCGTTGGGCAAAACCAACGAGAAAATGTACCAAGGCTTATTGATTGATTTCATTGAGTTTGCTAATAATTGGTTCATTACCACCGTGCTTAACCTTGACGAGATCACCGAGTACCAGTCAGCTAAGATCACGGCGATCATCGAGTCTCTCAACAACGTCACGGTGCCTATGATCATTCAGTTGAACAGAACAAAAGATTCAATACCGTCGTACAATAAGTTGCAAAATATGGTATTTCTTGTCAACAACCATTTGAAGGACATCATGGAGCTATTCTACCAGGGCGACTTGTTTGCGTTCGAGACGGATGAGTTGATCAAAATCATTGAGAATATCTTTGTCAAGAGTGATCTTCGTGATACTTCCATCAACGAGATCATTGAGTTGAGAAACGCTGCCTAGGGTGAAGAAGCACAATGAGAGCGAAAATGAAACGCAATAATGAAAGAAATCAGCAATATAGAGAATGGTGACGATGTAAAGTAAGTCGACGTCTAAAGAAATGAAGGTCAAGAATGATTACACGGAAGACATCAACAATATAAAGAAATAGCCAAAAATGATACTGAGTCAAGAATACATAATTTGATACATAGGTCAAACCAGATGATCCAATAGCGTAGATACGTTTCCAAAGTCATGATTTGTTGAATATATTCGGATCTCTACATACTAAAACTAACACAGTCTAGCTATTAAACAACTCTCTTTATCATCGTCGGTGCTACCACAACTACAAGGCAGGTCTGACCATAGGGCTCGGGGCAATTGCAACAACAAAACTAAAACTAATCAGTCTAATTCACAACTTTACCACCGTTGACCTTCTTTCCTGTCTTTGAAATGGTGTTGTAGATGGTGTCATAGTCCAAGTCTGTCTTGACATTGACAGTTTGGTTTTCCAAGGAGATATCTACGTCAGAAACTCCGTCTAGCTTGGTTAAAACTCTGTTGACGGCATTAGAGCATCCTGAGCATGACATGGCGACGTCGAATTGGTACTGATGAGACATTGTGGTTGTTTGTGATGATGAATAAAGAAGTTGAAATTTTATTTCTAATCATTACCGGTTTCGCATAAATCTCGCACTGTGGCTGCACACGTCAAATGTGCCATCGCACCACCGAGCCGGGCCAGCCATCGCCGTGCGCTGCCACCGCTGTGGTCCGGTGTCGTGTTACACTACCACCAGGGCAGCCACCAAGGTACCACTTCTACAGGGTTGTGATATTCTTACAGTTGTGGAGCATCGTTACATTGTGGGAGGATCTACAAAGCTACATCTAGTTCTGGAGTGCTTCTGATCGAAACAGGCTGGTTCCACCTCGGAAACTGGATTTATTTCTTCTTCTGTGTCATGGTTTGTAATTGTCACTCACTTTAGCCCACCGCAACAGTGCAGTAAGTACTGGTAGGATCGCATTATTATATCTGATCTTCCTTATACTAGATCCTTGAAGAGATTGCGTGTTGTTTTGAGAAATTTCACCAACTCTTTGTGTTCGTTAAACTCATCTTGTAGAAGCTGGATAATGTCAGCAGACAAGTCTGGCAGCGACTTGCCTAGCTTGTAGACGTCCAGCCCGACATTTAGCTCGATCCAAAACTCTCGGTCGCAGTCCTGGGGATCTATATTGGTAAATATGAATTTAAGTAAATCGATCGACGTGGATTCGATCTTGAGTCCCAAGTAAGTCTCGAACTTCATCAATTCTGGCAAGTCTCGCTTCGATTGCTTGGAGATATTGGCACTAGCTTGTGCCAATTGTGTTTTGTTCGTGTCAATTGTATCGTTTAGTTGGGTTATTTCCGATACGAGTGATGCTTTTAGGCTGGCTAGTTGCTGTTGTTTCTCTAGCAAGTCGTCAATTTTCGACTTTTGCACCTGAAGTTGCTGTGTGGCCAGGTCCAACTGAGCCCTAGTTTTCGACTCGGCCTGCTGAAGCGACGCAATGTCGTTCATTAGCTTGTTCTGGTCTGTGGTGAGATTGTGTACTTGTAAGTGATGGCGCTGTTTGTCGGTAATGAGCTGGTTTCTCTTCTCGAGCAACGTCGTGTCCAAGTGCTGGGTGAACTGCTTCATTCGTCCCAGCAACTGATCGAACTCTTTCATCACTGCGTCGTTGGAAAGATCGTATATTTCAATGTCGAGATCAGACATGGTGGTATTACAAGTAGTGGTAAAAAAACGGGAGGAAATCGGGGAAAATTCGGGTTTTTTCTGCAAATTCGTGTTTCTCTCGTGTCAAGTATACGCAATATGTCGTTAGAAGGTACAATTCTCCCCAGGTTTCTACTGTATTGGTGTATTGTTTAAGAATAGACAAACGTAAACACAATAATCACAAGTTCGCGCATGCCGTAGATTACTGCGATGCCCGCCGCGAGTTCGCCGTTCCGTGCAGAAAACCCGTCCGAACGTACCGGTCATCGTCGTACGCCCGCCCCACGCAGTGTTTGTGTTTATGTTTGCTGGGTATACGATGAGGTAGAAATATCATTTATTCCCACCGTTCTTTTTAACGCCAGCACAATTGGCACTTTTGACAGCATCGTACGCACATTTGACTCAGTCAGCACTACCAGCAATGGAGTCGGACCAAATAAAGTTGCTAACTTACAATTGTTGGGGCCTAAAGTATATTTCTAAATTCCGAACCCAACGGCTTCTGGCAATAGCAAATGTTTTGGCCAACCCGGTTTCCGAGGACGAAGACTACGATATCGTGGCGTTACAGGAAGTGTGGTGTTATGAGGATTGGTTAGTTTTTGACCGAGTTTGTGCTGCCAATTTCCCCTACAGACGGTTCTTCAAATCGGGCATCATTGCTGGTCCTGGTCTTGCCATTCTCTCGAAAATCCCCATAGAACGGTCCTTCTTGTACAGATTTCCCATAAACGGCAGGCTGTCGGCATTTTTCAGAGGCGACTGGTATGTTGGCAAGTCCATCGCAATTACCATCTTAAAGTCATCTAGCAAGAACTCGATTCCAATTGCCATGTTGAACTCTCACATGCACGCTCCGTATGCTTTAGCGGGGGATGCTGCCTATAGTTGTCATCGGGCTTGTCAGGCGTGGGATTTTGCCAGGGTTATCAACGGCTTAAAGGCGTCGGGATATGCTGTAATTCAAGTGGGAGATTTGAATTCTACACCAGGAAGTTTACCCCATAACTTGTTCACAATTGAGGCTGGACTCACCGATTCGTGGGACCAGTGTCAAACTATTTATTCTCCGGAAGAAATTGCCAAAATGTCACCCCATGATCAAATCAAGTTGGGTGGTATAACCTGTGATTCTACCTTGAATTCATGGCGAAAAAACCTGCCGTTAAGCAAAGCTTGTAGACTCGATTATGCCTTGATAGATGCTGACTTGATCAGGCCGTTCAATCCTCAGGTCAAGTTTACTGAGTTGTTACCTCCGCCGTACAATTGTTCGTATTCCGACCATTTTGCTTATTCTGTCAAATTGGTGGTCAGTAGACAAGAAAACCCGCAGAAAATTTACCATAAAGAAGATAGAATTAAAGTGCACCATGATTTGCTAAATGAAATAAATAACTACAAGAGAAAAACCATTCCATTTCAGAAAAGCTGGAGAAAAGCCCATTTTTTTGCATCGTGCGTTATGGTGTCTTTGATTCAAGTTTTTGCATTTATGTTTGGACTACTGAACCCAATCATAGCCGGTACAGTTTTGTTGATCACTACTACTCTTGCTGTGACGGGTGTGGTCAATGGATTAATCTGGTTTTTGGGGGTAACATCTGAAGAAAGAGCCTTGGAGGAAGTTGAGATGGAGATCGGAGACCTGCTTGCATCACTCACAAGTAAAGTCGATGTCTAGAGTTATAACTGAATAAGTCACACGATCAGCTATATCACTTAATGTTTACCAGTATCAGGTAATGTCAACTAATATCACTTAATATCAACTAATGTCAACTAATATCACTTAATATCTACTAACTAATGCCAACTAATATCACTTAATATCAACTAATAGCGACTAATTTAATTTGCATACATACTACTAATTTGCATACATGGATAGATTTACTTTTAAACTAAATGTAGTTTTCCTCCTAACTGAGTGGCTGCTGAACTCCATATTGTGTGTACCGAGCAAATGGAAATTTGTGAACAATTCATAGCTCCATATACCATATGGCCTTGGAGCTATTTTTCGGTGGTTTTCATCACTCACCTTTGTCATTACAAGCTAATTCAGAGAATCAGTTTTCTTAGGTATATCATATGTAATATTTTGATATGCCAAACAGATAATTAAATTGTGACGGTTTACAAGTCTGTAAACAGTCCCATAAACTTTTTGACAGAAATGCATTTATCTTTAATTTTCTTTTGGTAGTTTATTGAATTTCGAGCGTCATTATTTCTTGTCTATATCTTCAGGGGGGAAAGAGTGATAACATATTTATCATACTTAAATGTAGGTAAAAAATGTACCATAATTGATTTTGCTGTTGGTTGAATTAATACAAGATTTCAATGCTTCAAATTTAGTTAAATTTAACTCGATTATTACAGAATGGGTTATGTGTACAACTTTAACTCGTTCCCTATTGATTCGACGAAGTATTGTGTAGTTCATTGTTCACTTGTATGTAAGGTGACAAATTACCTATATTGTGATGATCGTTTATTGGGATTAAACTAATGATCTAAATTTTATTTGACATTTACAGAACTTCAAATGTGGAGTTTATGATGTATGCAGCCATTTGAAAATTACGCTTAGAATTCCTTATTTTTTAACTAATATGCATATTTTTTTTTCTCTTAGAGTACTATGCTGTGCCCTGAAAGAGACTAGATGTGAGATCACCTTTATCCACATCATTCACTCATGTGGTGATATTAGTTGCAACTTATATATTTGGGTTTATGATCAAGTGGTTAAGGTGGTAGACCAGGTTCTTTTATCGTAAAGATGTGTCGAAGTTTTTATCTTTTTTTTGCAATTCAAGATAACTTTTCCATTTGAGTGACAACAATTTGTTATTCATCCGTAATACAACTTGTACTATAGATAAATATATGTCAACATTACGATGCTTTCTGACAGTCTAGCTAAAAAAGACGATTCAATTCTCATTTTTAAGATAACATAGACACTTTAACTTGTAAAAGATCGCAACCACTTCTAATTGGGAATTGCAACTGCCTTAGATCGCATCAAATTGCAATCAGATAATATAATGACCTTGATGCAATTCCCAAATAACTGGAATTAGCAGAGTGATAATTGAAAGAACGTTAACAAAATACCTACTACATTGAAGTCTTGATACAACAGCTCATCTTGAACTTCTACACAGTGTACGCCTTCTCCTAGTAAGGCTGTACCTATAGCGGTTAATATGATGAAGATTGCACCTAGTGTCCTGATTCACATACAGTTCTGATATATTTATTCGGGTCTCGAGTACTTCTCTATAATGATTAGTATGAATAGCTTTTAGTACTGGATCATTTTCGTATTCCAAATCCCATATTTCCAAATCCGCTTAGCTTTTTTTTTTTTAACTAAAATACATCTATTGCTTTATCTGCTTAGAGTATATAACTTATTATATACTTATTTAGTTTGGAAGGGAAAATTAAAAACCCACCATATTTTCTTTTTTTTTAACTCTTTTTTTTTAACTTTTTTTTTTTTTCTCTTTATATTCTTAATTTTTATTTTTATTTTTTTTCTAAAGATCAACTCAAATACCTCCGTAAGTTGTAAAATAATGAACCCAATTCGACACCATTTCGTCAGACAAATCAATTGATTCGTTTTTTTTTGTTTTTAAAAGATCACATATATCCAGCTTTTTTTCAGTTCATTTTTTTTTCTTTTTTCAACTTTTTTTTATTTTTGTAACTAAAATGCATCTATTTCGTTATGCACTTAAAGTATGTAGGTAAATATATGCTACTTTCAACTGTAAATTTTTTTTTTTTTTTTTTAACTAAAATGCATTTATTGCTTTATGTACTTAGAGTATATAACTATCTATATACTCATTTAGTTTGGAAGGGAAAATAAATTAAAAACCCACCATAATGTTTTGTATTCGTAAGAAATTTTTAAAAGGCAAAAATCTTGGGGTAGGTGAGGGACCATACTTATCATTGATATAAATCAAGGATCTTTATAAGATCGTAAATCGGGCGTGTGGTCTAGTGGTATGATTCTCGCTTTGGGCGACTGCTTTAACGAGCAGATTACTACAAGCATGCGAGAGGCCCTGGGTTCAATTCCCAGCTCGCCCCTTTTTTTGAACTACAATATCAGCACATGTTATGGTAATCACTTTTTGATAGAACTACTTATTCACTATAATCACATCTAATTCGAATATGGCATGAAGAGCCAAGCAATGATCTTCGGTCGAGTCAAACGCAGAAATAATTTCCTGCCAGGAAGATAGAACTGAGTAACATTAATGATACAGATATCTAACTCTTGAGTTCTACACATTCAATTGATTAAAAATAGTGACATTATCGGTGGAATATTGAAACAATTCATATGTTAGGCATCCGATGTTGTAATGCAATTCCCTAATCCAATGTTTTTGACGACGTCTACTCAGTTGAACATGTATAATTTGGTAAACATTTGTAAACATTTATATCCATTAAAATCATATATATCATTTCAGAATAATTGAAACGATATATACCTACAAAGCAATGAAGTAGTAAACTTTAAAGCATCGAAAATTGTTATATCCAAAACTTTTCCATTCAAGAAATTTGCATAGCAGTCGAGTCAGGTAATTGTGTCACGAAATCTTTACCCATCAACTTAGCCGGTGTATACGCTCCGCCGTGAGTTTGATGTGTTAATAAAAATTCTATAATGGCCAAAGAACCTGTAACTGTTATACTATAAGTATTGGCAGTACGAACACGTGCAGTTCTAACTTCGCCCTTAGCATTTCTAACCTCACCCCAAATATAAGTTGGCGATTGATCCCTAGAGTCCTCTTCAGGACCAACTGTAGTTTTCCCAATTACAGCTTTCAACAAACCTTGAACCACTGACACTTTCAATAAAGGACGTAAGTAGTTTGCAAATTTTGCACCAGCGACAACGGATTTAGGGGCAGGGGTGTAAACTTCAATATTTGGGATACCAGTTGTATAAAAAGCAGATGATACATCCCCCCATGGTATAGTCATCGCATATTTTTCCCCATTTCCAAAATTAATTGTCCGAGCCAGATGAGCCAACGGAGTAGAAATTATTTTCCCGTCCTTACGTACTTTTCCACCACCTGCTAACCCCTCGATACTCGTTTTTGCTGTACCTGGAGAAAGTGTGGTTTCCGTATCAAATCCTAAAGCCAAATGAGTAGCATCAGGTAATGCGGCTTTAAGCGCAGATGCAACGCAGTCTGTTGGAATAACATCAAATCCTACACCAGAACACAACACTACTCCTGCGGCTTTTGCCTGTTCGTGAAACGAATGAGTTTGTTCGAATACAAGAATCTCCCCTGTAATATCCAAATAGTGTGCTTTAGCTTTCAAACAAGCTTCCACCATTGGCCTAGATGTTGCAGAAAAGGGACCTGCACAATGTATGAGCAAAGTATGACCTTCTATGTACTGAGCTGCAACCGTTGTATCTACTAAATCGAATATTTTTGCTTCTAAATTTAATTCTTTTGCTAAGCTTTGAATTTTTTCTTTATTACGTCCAGCAAGAACTGGTTTCAATCCTCGATGGACAGCTTCGCGTGCTATTAGTTCACCAGTGTAACCATTTGCACCATAGATCATCCAAGATTTCTCATTAGTCATTGTAAAAAGTCCAAAAGTAGATTTCTAGTTGTTTTGTTTCTCTAAAATATTTCTCAATTTTGCCACTGCATTGTTACTGGTGTTATATATATATGAAAATACACAATCAGATGCACTTGCGAAACAAAAACCAAACAGCAGGAATTGAAGCGGGTTATAAGGAGTTAAATTTTGCGTTCTCATGTGAAACTAAATACAAAAGGGCCTCAAAATTAATATCGAGTTTTGAAACTTGCTAGAATTTAGAGCGATTCTCCGTTAAATAAAATTGCCCGGGTTTATTTTGATACATTGTAGTCGATTCATATACATCATAATTAAACTGTAAGAAAAAAGAGCCGATAAGCAAGGCAAAAGTGTTCTCTGTAACTCACACTTTTTAAGCGGATGAATAAATAGAAGATGATAATTTCACCATCACAACAAAGACAGTCATTAGTAATTAGTAATAGTTGGAAAACGTTTTCCTGGAATGAGGAAACGGAGGGAAAAAGGATTTGCAGAATTAGTAGTTTGATTAAATATTTGTGGCTATCCAGTTGCTGTATCGACTGATTATGAAAGAAAAAACTAAGCAACTTGGTTAGAAAACAGAACCTACTTTGGCCGAGGAGTTAACCAAAGTTGTGGAATCCAAATTAAAGAAAATAATGATTGAGACTGGTGTATGTAAAGGGTGAGCTGTATTGCTTCTGCTAATCGAAGTACGATTATTGACGAACTATACGCAAAGGGCTTTTGATCCTTGATAATAAGTTAAAGCTACTGATAAGGAATAGCTGCTTTAGAAAGAGCTGTGCTGTGATAATGCACCACCTGGCACCGTTTCGAATCCCGAGTCTGACATTGAGCTTTAAATTGACAGTTCCACATTTGAACATTTGCTAACATGGCGCGAAGTACAATTAGTATATATATTTAGGTCTTTATCTAAAGTATGGAAATAATCGTCAGACCATCGTGTGACACAACGGAAGCTACAAGACACGCCGTTTGCACCCATCGAGAAAAGCCCCTGGAAACAAAAATGGTTGCAACTAATTTGCAGCCAAATGAGCTTATCATCAACACGAGAATAAATGAAACTCCATTCTCGTTACACATAGTAGGCGGTAAAGAAGGTGACACGAACGATCATGACACTGTTAGCTCTATTTTTGATGTGCTTATTTTGGTCCTTAGCATCACTGTGTTCGCCATGTTGGTTCATATTTCGTTTACTCGCCGACTTGACTTCGAAGTAAGTTTACCTTACAAGGTACACCGGACACACTAACAAGTAGATTTGAGTGTTTACGAGGAATCTAGGATACGTCTCGGTTGGAGAGATCTAGGTTTTAACTAGAAATTACCGATTTTGCACAAATTCTGAAAATATATATTATATCAATATTTAATTACTATAACAATGAACCATATAGTTACAAAACCCACATCCAAATTAACACCAACTAGTATTCGTTGATATTGCAGTTTTCCAGTTCACTAATTTACGATTGCAAACTTCAAGTTGTCTGCTATCACTTAAGCACACAGTGGTTGTAACACTTGCCACGACGGATCGTCACTGTCGCACCGCCGCGTGAGGAAGCCGGGCAGTAGTTTAGTTTTCCAAAAATGGTTACCCGGACTTCTCATTATATTACGTGTTTGAAAAACTACGTTTGTTAATGTGAACAACAACCAAGTGGCCATGATTTCAATAATACCATTGTTTCTTCTTATAGGAGCAGTGTACGGGAACTTTTTCAACTTCTTCCAAAATCAATTCCAACGTCAACAACCAGAGGGCCAAGTGCAAAACCCCGAGGAGTACGAAAATCATGTGTTGAATACAAGATGTAGTAGATATCTTTGTCCGGAAACTGGAATTTGTGTCGATTCACCAAAAATGTGCCCATGTCCTTTTCCATCGTCTCAGTTAAGGTGTTTCTTACCTGATGGAAGGTACGTTTGTATCTCCAAGCCTGCTGGCGACCAGTTTGGTAATGTGTATGATGATCCTAAGAGTAACTGGAAAGTCGATGCAAAAGACGACAACGTAAGGGATTGTGGCTGGGTCAACCGTGCTTACAAAGGATTGGTGTAAATAGGTAACTGTAACATAGTAATAAATAGAAATATTCACTGGTAGACGTAGAAAGTGGTGGCTGCAAATCGGCGCTACCATAAACAAGGTTTGAAGAAGACTGTAAACGGCAACGGGTGTTTTGAAAGACCTCTGGGCTACAATGACAGTGGTCAAAGATCAATAGTGATAATGGCAGAAGTTGGATTGAAACAGGCGTGTGCTTAATTAACGTGACATTCTCAGACACTTTAAATGTATGCGACCTAAGCGAATGTACAATAATGTAAGATGAATGGATCAGAACCAAAAAGATGTAATAAGAGGAAAAGAAACTCGGACATCAGTACAATGTATGGCATTGCGGTCAAAGGAAGACTGTGCATGGTGTTACGAGGAGTAGGGAATACGGTTTAGCGAGGAGGATGAGCCGAAGCTTTAAAAAGAGTGTCTCGTGAGACAGTGGTAATAAAGCAAGTTTCACAGAAAGTCGTTGGGGACAAGACGTAGACGGTAGGAGTACACCGGCTGCTTTACCAGCGGTGCAACTAGAGGTGGTGGAGTCTGGATGGTAGCGCAAAGCATTGCCGGTACCGGCGATGGTGTAGGCCGGTATGACTAACGAGGTGAAGACACTAGTCCTGGCACATTGTGGTTCAGACAATCTTGCCAGCCAACTGCTCCAAGCGCAACATCCTCCAACCCAGCACAACCACAACCACACCCACCAGCCCAGCACGGCGCCCACGTAGCACGGCAGCTCATCTAGCACGGCCCCAGGGTATTCGATTCCCCAAGGCGCTACCGGTTAGTCACGATGAATCACCATGCATAGTGCCGCATAATCTCTGAATAATAGTTGCGAGGCTATTGGATATTAGCGATAATTTCGTTAGATAGTCATAGTGTAGATGTAGGATCATTGTATAGTATAAATTTACTATTGTGAAAAAAAAATCTGCCATTTTCCAATTTAAATTCACGAAAATGTTAAGACGTGGTACCGCTTTGGCTTCTACCCGGAGGCTCGCTACTAGTGCCTACACCTATGAGGTACCTTCCCTGTTTGTTTCGCGGACACCACCGTACGCTAAGCTTATCGACAAGCTTGCTACTGTCAAATCGCTCGTCAACGGCGCACCGTTGACGTTGGCAGAGAAGATTTTGTACTCGCATCTTGTGGATCCTAATGACAGTTTGGCTTCTGTTTCGAATGTTAGTGATATCAGAGGTAACTTGTACCTTAAGTTAAATCCTGATAGAGTAGCGATGCAAGATGCATCGGCGCAAATGGCATTGCTTCAGTTTATGACCTGTGGGATGAAGTCTACTGCTGTGCCTGCTTCCATCCACTGTGACCATTTGATTGTGGGTAAGACCGGTGCTGACGATGACTTGAAGAGCTCGATTGCTACTAACAGCGAGGTGTTCAACTTTTTGCAGTCTTGTGGGGAAAAGTACGGGATTCAATTCTGGGGCCCTGGGTCAGGGATTATTCACCAGATCGTGCTTGAGAACTTTTCTGTTCCTGGTTTGATGATGTTGGGGACTGATTCCCATACTCCTAATGCTGGGGGATTGGGTGCTATTGCCATTGGGGTTGGTGGTGCTGATGCTGTCGATGCCCTTACTGGTACTCCATGGGAATTGAAGGCTCCTAAGATCTTGGGGGTCAAGTTGACCGGTAAATTGAACGGGTGGACTTCTCCTAAGGATGTCATTACTACCTTGGCAGGGATTTTGACCGTCAGAGGTGGTACTGGGTTCATTGTAGAGTATTTCGGTGAAGGGGTCCAGAGTTTGTCTTGTACTGGGATGGCTACTATTTGTAATATGGGAGCTGAAATCGGGGCCACTACTTCGACTTTCCCATACCAAGAAGCCCATAGAAGATACTTGATCCAAACTGGAAGAGAACCTATCGCTAATGCTGCCGATGAAGCAAACGGTAAATTTGGGTTCTTGAAAGCTGACGAAGGTGCTGAGTACGACAAGGTTATTGAAATCAACTTGTCTGAATTGGAGCCTCACGTAAATGGTCCATTTACCCCAGATTTGTCGACACCAATTTCCAAATTTGGAGAAACTTCCGTCAAAGAAAACTGGCCCTCGACTGTTTCTGCTGGTTTGATTGGTTCTTGTACCAACTCGTCGTACCAAGATATGGACAGAGCTGCTTCTATCGTCAGACAAGCGGAAAACGTTGGATTAAAACCAAAGATACCATTTTTTGTCACTCCAGGTTCAGAGTTGATTAGAGCCACCATCGAAAGAGACGGCTTGATCGATACTTTTGAAAGCAACGGAGCCGTGGTTTTGGCCAATGCTTGTGGTCCATGTATTGGACAATGGGACAGAACCGATGTTCCAAAGGATTCTACCGAGACAAATGCCATTTTCACTTCGTTCAACAGAAACTTCAGAGCAAGAAACGACGGTAACAGAAACACCATGAACTTTTTGACTTCTCCTGATATTGTCACGGCTATGATTTACAGTGGTGATATGAATTTCAACCCAATGACCGATTCTATCAAATTACCAAATGGTGAATCGTTCAAATTCGAACCTCCAGTAGGTGACGAATTGCCTCAAAACGGGTTCATTAAAGGTAGACAACAATTCTACCCAGAACCAAACCCACAACCAAAACCAGAAGTTGATGTCAATGTGTCACCAGAATCCGATAGATTACAATTATTGGAACCATTCAGCCCATGGTCTGGAAAGGAATTGTCCACCAATGTGTTATTGAAAGTCGAAGGAAAATGTACTACTGATCATATTTCGGCAGCAGGTACCTGGTTGAAATACAAGGGTCATTTAGAAAACATTTCCTACAACACTTTAATTGGTGCAGTTAACAAGGAAACTGGTGAAGTGAACAAAGCTTATGACCTTGATGGAACTGCCTATGGAATTCCAGAATTGATGATTAAATGGAACCAAGAACAAAGACCTTGGGTTGTTGTCGCTGAACACAATTATGGTGAAGGTTCTGCCAGAGAACATGCTGCATTGTCACCAAGATTCTTGGGAGGTCAAATGATTTTGGTTAAATCGTTTGCTAGAATCCATGAAACCAACTTGAAGAAACAAGGTATGTTGCCATTGACTTTTGCCAACGAGGCTGACTACGACAGAATCTCATCTGGTGACGTTTTGACTACTGTCAATCTTGTTGATATGATTGAAAAAGGTGGAAACAATGGGGGTTCCCTTACCGTCAAGGTCACCAAGAAAGACGGGTCTAGTTTTGAAATCGAAACCAAACACACCATGTCGGTTGACCAAGTTGAATTCTTCAAGGCTGGTTCTGCCATTAACTATATCGGTAACTTAAAAAGACAAGACAATTAGTTAGATCATTGGATAGACGATTGTTTTTGCATAAATATTTCAGGTTCTTCTACTTAATATTTAACAAAATAGCATTTAATACATGAGGTAAAGTTTAGCGTAAATTCACTATTTTCTATTTAAAAACTGCAACGTAAAAATGACTTCAATGGTAAACCAATCGATCGAGAAATAAATTAAAGGTGTAGGAAAAATGTAACAAATCAATGATCTAGTCTTTAGACGGAGGTTCGATTGATATTACTTGCCGGGTGACATAAGCACCGTGTGTTAAAATTCAAGCATCAATCAAGTCTTGAGTCTTATCTTGGTTTTTAACATCGTCATCGTCGTCGTTTTCCTCGTCGTCTTGTTCGGTGTCTCTATCGTAGAATTCGGCCAAAATCTTTGGCGAGATTCTGTTCAATAATTCCTTAGGATAAATTCTCAATAACGACCACGCCAAGTCCAATGATTCGAAAATGGTTCTGTTTTCATAGGCACCTTGCGAGATGAAGTTCTTTTCGAATTTTTCCAAGAACTCCAACGATAATTTATCTTCCGTCGACAAAGCTTCTTCACCAACAACCGATTTCATGGCAGCAGCATCTTTACCAATCGCATATTTGGCATACAATTGATTGGATACATCACCGTGGTCCTTTCTAGTCATCCCTTCACCAATAGCAGACTTCATCAATCTGGATAACGATGGTAACACGTTAATTGGGGGATAAACACCTCTATTGTTCAATTGTCTATCGACGAAAATTTGTCCTTCGGTAATATAACCAGTCAAATCAGGAATTGGATGGGTAATATCATCGTTAGGCATCGTCAAAATTGGCACTTGGGTAATAGAACCGTTTCTTCCCTCGACTCTACCGGCTCTTTCATAAATGGTAGACAAATCGGTATACATATACCCTGGGTACCCTCTTCTACCTGGCACTTCTTCTCTGGCAGCAGACACTTCTCTCAACGCATCAGCATAGGACGACATATCAGTCAAAATCGTCAAAACGTGTCTTTCAGTCTGGTACGCCAAATATTCTGCCGTGGTCAATGCCAATCTAGGAGTGATAATTCTTTCAATGGTTGGATCATTGGCCAAGTTAAGGAAAAGCGAAGTTCTTTCCAAAGACCCGTTTTCTTCGAAATCTTGCTTGAAAAATCTCGATGTCTCCAAATTGACCCCCATGGCAGCAAACACAATGGAGAAATTCTCTTCGTGCCCGTCATGAACGTCCTTGGTTGGTCTCACCAACCCAGCCTGTCTACAAATCTGGGCAGCAATTTCGTTATGGGGCAACCCAGAAGCAGAAAAAATCGGGATTTTTTGTCCTCTAGCAATGGAGTTCATGGTGTCAATTGCAGAAATCCCGGTGGAAATCATTTCTTCTGGGTAAATACGAGCATATGGATTAATGGGAGAACCATTAATATCCAAGTAATCTTCGGCAAACACCTTGGGCCCTTTGTCAATTGGTCTACCAGAACCATCGAAGATTCTCCCAAGCATGTCTTCAGACACGGCAATCTTCAAGTTCTCACCAGTGAATTCCACTCTGGTTTTTTTCACATCAATTCCCGAGGTTCCTTCGAAAACTTGCACAATTGCTTTGGTTCCTCTGACTTCCAACACTTGCCCTTGTCTGGTGGAGCCGTCGGGTAAGGTTAAGTTGACGATTTCGTTGTAACGGGGGAACTTGACGTTGTCAAGAATAACTAACGGGCCATTGACCCCACCCACGGTGTTGTAGTTGAGTCTGGGCTTGACTTTGAACCCTTCGACCACGGCCTTTTTGTTCAATTCATATAATTCCTTATCGGTAAGAGTCATTGCTACCACGAGATTGATGTAATGTTGACTGTGTGGTGTCTAATATTTGCTGGTGAAGTCGTTGATTGAATTGGCGGTACACGTAGTTAGGGGGATTTTGTTAGGGATGGAAATTACGCAGCGGTGTAATAATGGGACCCGTTTGTGAGTGAGGGCGATGGAACCAGGCGGGCGGCGCAACAGAGGAATGGGGCACATGGAGGGAGTCAAGGGAGTGATAGAACAGAGAAACAACGTTGGCTAAGATTACATGGGGGCGTAGATTAGGGGTGTGGAGAGCAGGAAAATAGGTGAAAGTTTGTCAAGGCAAAGACCTGGGTTTTGTAGAGCGAAAATCGAATTTGTGCCGTGCCACGTTTGGGTAAGTCAAAGTTAAGCCTGTGCTGGCCAGCACGGACCAACAACGGCCAACAAGCTAGACAACACAGCAGAACTGACCCAATTAAAATCAACTAACGCACTATTCTCTCTGCTGAATAGACCACGATGGGGTAGTTGATATTTACTAGAACTTGAGCGTAAAAACAGTACATTACTTCAATTGATTAGTCTAGCGTATTTCTCTGTAACGAACCAAGATAATTAACTTTGTCACCGAAACTCCGTCATCTACAGTCTGAAATACTCTGCTACAATATGCAATGTTCTGTGGTCAATGTTCTTCTTCAATTGCTGTTTAACGTGGTGGACTACTGATTGATACATGTGGTTACTATAATCATAGCCAACTGAAATCCCAAGCTGATCAAAAACTTGAACTTTTGGCGGTACGAAAACAGTCAATGTACTCCAGAATCCGTCTATACACACTCTAACTATAGTACTACGCTGCTCTATTGTGTTCACTAAGGTTCGTCAAGTGCTAATCAAAACCACATACTGCATGGTTCAAACGGTGCTTAGCTTAAGCGGTGCATAGTCTCTGCAACAGTGTTTGCAGCCACATGCCTAATACATGTTACGACTCAAGACTCCTTGTAATATGCAACTAGACACAAATGAAAACAGGAAAACCCGCTAAGTGATCCCCATCTATCAGATTCTTGGTTAATCCAAGCAGAAAACTAGTGTAGACATTTCAAACTCTAAAAACCCCGCTATCTTGTTGCAAAGAATGTCAGGAATGTCATGATTGGGGTGAAGTTTACAACTTCCCTACTTTTGAATAGTTTCACGGGCCCAGTTAAGTTTGGTGTCAAATGGATACAGCTATTTATATCTTTGCTCCTGACATATCTATTTATATCTCATCTGCTGACGTATGCGCAATTCAATTATTCTTTTGCATTTCGCATTTTACCTAGCTTTGATGAAGTTCTTTGTTGAATTAGTACAATATTTGTATCCCTTACTTGGAAGCTTAACCGGCTCTTGTGTCGGTCGTCCAAGCATACGCTGGATTATTTCAGATCTAACGCCTGAAAACTAAATTATACAAGGTATTTGCTGTATGACGTAATCTCCTTGATACTCTATAACTTGAGAAACATATGCAAATGATTTCGCGGGGACGAGTTTATTTGCAAGTTGCATGTCCTTCGTTTCTTGGACACTAATATTGTCTGACGTCAATAATGCTCTATTTGCGTATAATAATGCTGCAGCATGCATGAATACGCAAAAAATACGAACTTCGAACAAACATGATGGTGCGAAAACCCTTCGTATTTGAAACTTAAACCCTTTTACGTTATTATACAAATAATATAGAAACGAGAGTATTTTACAACTTTACGAAGGATAATCTCATGCTATGACCCCATTTAGAAGTTTATTTAAGCCTCCAATTATTCGATTGTTCAGTCCTCGAATTTTGGGTAAATACCATATGCGAACACTATGTTGATTTCAAAGTTGCTTGTCTATTTCATCTTTGTAACCGTGTCTGCCCTAAATTGGGAGATCACACAAGGTGTGGTAGAAAACGCTCCGTACACTATTCCAGCAGGCTATTTGATGATTCAAAACAGAAGCTACTTGTCAATTTGGAATAACCGTGTCACAACGTTTAGTGACCGTCTAGACATTGAACCTTCTTCAGGTTTCTTTGTCACAACAGACCACCCAGTACGATCGTTTATTGTAACAATGGTGGGTACTATATTGAATGGAGGTACCTTCTCTTTGTTTGCAAGCCAAATTCCAAATACTCCAATCTTTGACTTGTCCTATGTATATAACTTGTATAATTCTGGGTTGCTATTCCTTGTTGCCCAACAGTCGAGGAATCCATCGGAAATGAGTCTTTATGGTCCCGAGAATGAGATTTCTGGATCAATTATCCTATATCAAGATTATTTAATTCCTGGAACAGTAAAAGTTCGAAAGAGCATAAAAAACAATGGAAATATTTATGTCTACAATCAACAGTATCATCAGAAGGGCAATCAAATTCTTGGTACTGGATGTTTTCAAATCCAGGGTAGTTCAATTGTCTTCTTGCCATCTGAAGTTTCCAACATTTTATATATGGATGGTTCTGACGCAAAATTAGTTGCAACGAACATCACTACTCCACAAGCTTATCAAGTATTTGGATTTGGAAAATATTGGGCCCGGCTACGTTTCCTCAAGATTTGTGGTTTTACCAGCTGGTATCAGCTATTCTGATGCTGCACCAAATTCAGGATTACCAAGTGGGTGTAAACCACGTCCAGATATTCCAGTTGCACCCACCATGATTACTTCATCGTCCGCATTACCTTCATCATCGTCATCGTCATCGTCATCGTCATCGTCATCGTCATCGTCGTCATCATCGTCATCATCGTCATCATCGTCATCAACTTCAAACAGTAACTCTGAAACATCCAGCTCAGTGGAGCCTTCGACAGCATATTCGTCCACTTTCAGATCATGGGCTAATGTTACCCAGTCAGAATCACTGGTAAATCACATATCAAGAAAAACGACATCATCATCTAGAGAAAATCAACTAGATCTGACTCAAACTTCCTCAGGTACCATCTATTCTCCCACTTCTCTTCACATTTCTGGGGCACATTTTGAAACCTCCTCTACCTACACTACAGCTACCCATACCACCACCACCACCACTAAAGAGTGTCCAGTATGCACCAACTACACCACTAATATTTCTACAAAATGTACCAGTTCATCTGTGGCCCAGCCAACTAGTAAAGAACAAATGTCAAGATACACAAAGACTTATGTCACCATATCAGAGAATACTGACATTAGTACAAGTGGCATGGTAGTGCTTACTGTTGGATCAACTTACCGTACCACAGTTCCTGGTCCTGGTAAAACTAAAGCTGGGACAATTCGATCTACTGTTGCAGCCACTTCACTTTTGCCCACAGTTTCCATCCAACCAGAAATTTCCCCAGTCAATGGCTCATATTCGAAAAAACCATTTTCTATTGCTACAGCCATTTTCCTTTCTATGCTCATTTGCTTGATTAGCTGAAATATCGAATCCCAAGCGAAATATAATTTTGCTAGCTGAAAAAGTTCCCGTCAACAACACGGGTATCTTGGTAGAAAATATTAGCAACTTTGAAGGTGGATGTAGTTGTCTTTACCAGCACACAATGCAAATGAGTACTTTGTCCTATATGAGTATCAACAATATATGATTCATTTTTAACTACATTTTCATGATGTTAACTAGTGGTAGGCAGTTTAGCTAGCTACTTATCCCACCAATTGCTTAAGGTGTTCCGTGACTTAATATGAAACTTCTCTTAGTATTTTATTAGTTGTTTGACATATTCACGAATCTTAGCCTCCTGCCTTCTGACAAATGTGTAGATTTTGGCATCTTCTAGAATACATTTGGATCTCATATCCTATACGAGTCAGCTTAGTTTACAAAATGTGAACTGCAGCTTTTAAAGAAGTCAAATTGTATGGCAATATAAGCAGTACCTTATAGCAAACTCCTACTTGTTTCCTAACATAATAATGTATTCTATCAATCTAGCGAAAATAGAAGAAAATGTATTGCATGTTTATACACAACCAAACAATAGAATTTTGCCAGTACCTTAAAAATAGATCAATTGAAAGATGTACGGAACAATGATAGGCTAGCTCCAAGGGAAACAGTTTTGGTTGAAAATGCTTCAATCTGATGTGAGTTCGACAAATCAGGAGGTTATTCACTCTGGTTAACTGCGTATGGGCTTGGGCACCTCGAATACCGAAGCAATACCCTTGTTTGGACGAGCCTCAAACAGCGTGTAATCAGACACGGTACTTGTGTAAGTACACACAGCCTGTGACGAAGTTACCCATAAAACCCCAAGGGTGGGTCGTAGCGCAAATGTTAATCTACCATATTGCTATACGTTATGTGTGTCTACAGTAGTATGCTCCCTACTGGACTATCAATATGCCTGTATCCATCGAAGATCGGACGCCCAATACCCATTGAACTAGGCTGTAGTTGTTCTATGACCCCCTGGTAGTTCTGTTGACATTTATCTGGTCTCGGAATATTATTTTTCCTGAAACTATGCCCCAAGCAGAATTTACAGGAACAACGTTGCAACAAAACTCTCGTCATAGTCGTGAGATCTCAACGTTCGTCCATTAACAGCCCCTTGAGCTACTCGCATGTCTCAGACACGTCTTCCGTCTTATCAGTACTAATCAGTACGAAATGTATACAAGCTCCAGAGATAGTAGCCTAAAAATACCACCCACCATACAGTCAGATTGAAAATATTTACATGCACTATCAGGGTTTTTCCGTGAACAACGAAAGGACCACCAATCCCTTAGCATATCACCCCCGCACCTCTTCAGACAGCAACAAACCACCTACAACCCTTCGTCATCAACACAATAACCATTGTAGCTTGTTGCAACATCGGTCACCACGCTTTTCGCTAATCCCACGCTTTTTCCTAATCTTGTCTCTGCGATGACACTTGCACAATATGCCTATATATAGTGAGATTAAAGGATGCCTGAGGCCTGCGATGACCATCTTGTCGGGACAATCCCACCATCAGCGTAATACCGATCTCCTTGTACAACAGCACTGACCCCGGCGATCACCACCACAAAGATGACAACACCCGCATGGGCCAATTTCATGGCCATTTCTTGACACCTGTTATTATGACATCCCACGATGTGAATGACGATGGATGTAACATTACATTTCGGAGTTGGTGACCGAAATGAACAACCGTAGAACCACTAACCGATGACCTCAATTGTCTCACCACTGTACCCCAACCATGTCTGCGGCACTCCGATCGGGCCTCTGTAGGGCACCGCCGGATTTTTCGTCGGATTAATTTTGACCTGGCACCGATTGGGTGAAGTGGGGGATGGCATAGTAACTGATTGTATTTGGGCTTCCCAAAACATAAAAAATTTGATATCAAGTTATTTTGCGGCCCCAACTGTTTGTATCACTGTAATGTCGTCTAGCCTCTCTGGACATGATCACGACGACTCTGCTAATGATGGTCCTGAGGACCCCCACCACACTCGGTCTTCACCGCCTATCGATGGTGTTTATCTGGCGACCACGAGCCCTGATGGCGTTGTGAACCAGCCAACACAGACCACCGCTGACTCGACCAAACAAACAGAAACCGCAGCAGAATATGATACAGTTTCTGAAAGTGCCGGTCAACCAGCGCCGGTGCCAATTTCCAATCCAATTTCGCCCAACTCGACTCCTCCTCCAGAAGAGGATCTGAACCAAAACCGCAACGGTCATACTTGGTCAGAGTCTCCCGAAAGCCCAATAGATGAGCTTCTATTACTGGAAAATACTTTATCCAACTCCAAAATATCGCTGATGTCACAAAAGTTGCTTCGGTCGTTGAGCAACTCCCCTACCTTAAACCAAGATAAATCACAAAAGAAGCAGTACAAGAAAAAAGTCAGTTTTTCCAACCTCCAATCGCCTGCTGCATTATCGGAATCGTCAATAAGCTCGAATTCGGTTTCTCCATACTCTTCAGATGACGAAGATAACTTTGCCAACTTCAGAGCCCCTGCTAAAAAGTCGTTTTTCAAACGGTTCTCGACGGAATTGGGCCATTCAAAGTCGTTGGATAGCAACGATTCCCATCAGAGTTTACCAGAATTCAACAAACGTCCTTTAACTGATACTCCGGTGGTATCTTCTTTGACGAGTCCAATAACTACTCGTGAACAATCAGACGACGAGGACGAGCATAAGGGTGAAAATGGTGATGCTCAGCTCAATTCTATCAAGGAGGAGGACTCGACACCAATTTTAACGAAAACGAAGAATATTTCCCATCTCAACTTGACAGACTTGCACGCCAAACACATATCTCAAGATCTCCGGTCAGAATCCATTAGTCCAATGACTGTAATAGATCGACCAAATCAAGTTGAAGTCAAAGTTGAAGTTGTAGAGCCCGAGGACTCACATTCGAAGCTGGAATTGGGTGAAAAAACTCCCAGTCTCGAAAAGATTAAGTCTTTATTACTCGAAAAAGCTGTACAAGAACCAAAACCATCCAGATCATATACTTTGAATATCCCTGGTCAAACGTCATCAAAAACTTCCCCGGATGGAAGAATTGCAAAAGTGGACGTGGGATCAAAATTAGTTATCGTCATGGTTGGTTTACCAGCAAGAGGAAAATCGTACATCACCAACAAGTTAACAAGATACTTGAATTGGTTGCAACATGATTGTCGTGTTTTCAATGTCGGTAACACTAGAAGAAAAGACAAGATGAATGCTGGCCCTGAGTCTAAACCATTACCTGATACCAACTCTCCAGCCAACGAAACACCAAGTCCTGATTCTGCTAACCCTTCATCACCAACAATTCTGAAGGAACCAGATTTAATTAAACAATCTATGACAAAGCATAATGCAGATTTCTTCTCACCCGATAACAAAGCATCAATCCAGATACGGGAAAAATGGGCAATGGATACATTGGAGCAATTATTGGATTATGTTATCGATGGTCCTGGATCAGTAGGTATTTTCGATGCAACAAACTCCACAAAACACCGTCGTTTAAGGGTATTGAAACGTATTCAACAAAGATCAAAGGGAGAACTTAAAGTGTTGTTCTTAGAATCAATTTGTTCAGACCCAGCAATTATTGAATCAAACATTAGATTGAAATTATCTGGTCCTGATTACCGTGACATGGATCCTGAGGTGGCATTGAAGGATTTCGAAGGTAGACTACACAATTATGAAAAGGCGTACGAAACAATAGATGAATCCGAAGAGGAAATTCCAGGGTTCCAATATGTGAAAATGATCAACGTAGGCAAAAAAGTTGTTAGTTATAATTGTCAAGGGTTCTTAGCAAGTCAAACAGTATACTTTTTGCTTAATTTCAACTTATGTGAGAGGCAAATCTGGATTACTAGGCATGGTGAATCCGTTGATAATTTATCAGGACGTATTGGTGGAAATTCGAATTTGACCAAGCGGGGAGACAAATTTGCAAGAGCATTGGCAAGGTTCATGGACTTCCAAAGACGGGAATTCAGAAAACAACAATTGCAAAGCTTTTCATCAAGATTGGAGCTTAAATATAGCACGATTTTCGATGAACATGATATAGCATCGATTGAAAAAGCGGTGCCAACGGAACCAAACTTTTGTGTATGGACTTCGATGCTATTAAGAGCTATTGAAACAGGTCAATATTTTGATGAGAAGTTGTACAGTTTGAAAGAAATGAGAATGCTTAATGAATTGGGTGGAGGTAAATTTGAAGGGTT
Source organism: Suzukiozyma palmioleophila (assembly GCA_030560805.1). NCBI lineage: Eukaryota > Fungi > Ascomycota > Pichiomycetes > Serinales > Debaryomycetaceae > Suzukiozyma > Suzukiozyma palmioleophila. The sequence goes on along the minus strand of JAKTVY010000022.1, from coordinate 148,179 downwards.
AACGTACGATGAGATTCAACACAAGTATCCACGAGAATTTGAATCGAGAATTAAGAACAAATTGAGTTACAGATATCCTGGGGTAGGAGGAGAATCATATTTGGATGTTTTCACAAGGTTAAGACCATTAATCACTGAAATTGAGCGGACAACTGATCATTTATTGATTATCAGTCATCGGGTTGTTTTACGGGTTTTGTTAGCGTACTTTTTAAATTTGGACAAATCCTCAATTGGAGAGTTAGATGTCCCATTACACACATTATACTGCTTAGAATCCAAACCATATGGTACAGATTACAGGATGTACGAATACGACAAGGCCATTGACTGGTTTGTTAAAGTTAATCCTGACCATGAAAAGAACGTCAAAGAAGTTGGGGTGGTATTTAAAGAACGTAAATACTCGGTAGTACCAACTGCACCACCTTCATCTGCCATTAAACACCGACAATCCATAATCAACGATGATTTCAGTCTAAGACGAAGTTTACTGGAAGACATAAAGAACGATCCAAGTAAAACTAGTTTCAATAAAATTCAATCATTGAATAGTCTAAGAAAGCCAGTTCAATAGAAAACGAATGATGATTTATAAATTACTACTGGGTGACATCACGTATAATCAGAATTGAAAGAGTTATTGTTAGTAGTATATAGCATAATACAGTAATGGTAGAATGTGTCTGGCAGAAGTAGAAACGTCCCATACAAATTGTGAAGCCTAGTGGAAAGGATTAAAGTGAAGCAGGCTACCCTGACGACAAAGTTCTACAGTACTTACCATGGTAAACTATGATGACAATTCCGTAAATGGTAGAACTCAATTTAAGACTTGGGTGAAAAGAAAACAAAAGAACACAATAGAAAATGTACAAGAACCAGAAAAAAAACAACACTGTGGACAGATCATGGGTCCCTGATAACAAACTACCATTTTCAGGGAGCCAATGGAGATACTCTGGCAACATAACGTAGCATATAAATATTCATAAAGTGGTAGTAGGTTTGGAGGTAGATGGTACCAGCTTCTGGTGGTACGATTTGAAATATGGTGGTGAGCTGGTGGTGCACGGCACGGCGCTGGTGCGAACTTTTTTGCTAGAAAAATCTAGGGTTTGGTGATGAGGTCCGGGTAACTCACACAATTTTCCAAGTCTTCGAGTATAAAAGGAACAGGAAATTCGCAAATTTTCAAAAGTTACAACTGCACCATTCCTTGTAGTACAAATGAGATGTCCTCTAGTACAGTGATATATTTTGTTTGTTCTAGAAGGAGTGTGTCAGTGGCTGCTATTGAATGAAATAGATACACCAGAATCGACTTTTGTTGTATCTATTACATTGAGTAGTTTTGAATATGATGAAACTAAGTACTCTTCTTTCCCAGTCCGATTCGACTATGACGACAGGGTTGAAAACCGTTTATAAATCATTGATTCTCTGTTGCAGGAGATGGATTTATAGACTTATACTTGCCAGTATTTAACATTTCTGATTCATCTCAAACCCACTGGACATAGTAGTATATTGATTCTAGTGTAAGGATACACTTTAATTGTTATATTAATAAGAAGATTAGGTGATGAAAAGTTCCCATAACATTCGCAGTTTCCTCGGTAGCATACACAAGAACCCATCTTCGTATGCCGGTGACCGCAATACGACCTTCCATGGATGTCTGATTAATCTTTTTATTAATATATCGATTAATTCATTACTACTTCGATGACGTTTATAGCAACTACTTTGCATTACGGACGTAAATATATCAATTTTTAAAGTTAAATCAATCTAAACAACGGTATTCATTAAACATATGGTTAAATTTTTCCAGAAATGTTAGGGGTCGTAACTGGCCATTCGTAAGTTCCTTCATCAGCAAACAAGTAATCATGCTTGGCTAAGAATGCACGCAATCCTTTTGGTCCTTTGGATCCGTAAGGGTATAACTCTGGAGTGGGTCCTTCTGGAGACTCGATGTACTCTAACAATGGAGTAAATAATTTCCACGAAACTTCCAACTCATCGTCTCTCACGAAATTGGCGTGGTTACCCATGAAACAGTCTCTGATCAATGCCTCGTAAGCTTCTGGAATCCAGAAATCTTCCGAGTATCTGGTAGCGTAAGTCAAGTCCAAATCTGTCAAACTGGTCTTGGTAGAAATACCAGGGATTTTAGAGTTGATCTTCAAGTAGACGGCTTCGTTTGGTTGGATTCTGATGACTAAATCATTTCTTTGAATGGTCTTGAACATCCCCTTGGCAACAGGCTTGTATTGAATTCTGATTTCGACCTTTCCTTCGTCCAAAGCTTTACCAGCTCTCATGACAATAGGAACCCCATCCCATCTTTCATTGTGAATTTGTAACCCAATGGCAGCATAAGTAACAGCCTTGGAGTTTGGTTTAACGGTATCGTCGTCCAAGTAACCTGGTTCTTTCCCATCTTCTGATCTGGTGTATTGACCAAGTAAGATATTGGTGTGGTCAATTTTTTCAAATGCCTTCAAAACCTTGACTTTTTCGTCTCTGATGGCTTCAGGGTCAAACGAAACGGGACGTTCCATGGTCAACAACGTCAACACTTGCAACAAGTGGTTTTGCATGACATCTCTCACGATACCAATGCTGTCAAAGTACCCACCTCTACCTTGAGTACCAAAGTTCTCCTTGAACGAAAGCTGAATCGACTTAATGTGGTTTTTATTCCAGGTTCCGTTAAGCAATTCGTTACCGAATCTGAGCACCAACAAATTCTTCACCATTTCCTTACCTAAGTAGTGGTCAATTCTGTACAATTCGTCTTCGGTGAACAATGGAGCCAACTTCTGTTGTAACTCCAATGCCGAGGCCAAATCGTGGCCAAATGGCTTTTCGACAATGATTCTGTTAATCCCTTTTTCGTGGTAACAGTTGTGTTTAATCTGAGTAGCAACATCGGTAAATGCGGATGGTGGTAATGCTAAGTAAAAGATTCTGCTTGGGCTGGCAGAAGTGTTGTGCTTGGCTTCGTAATCAGAACACATTTTGTTCAATTCAAGGAAACCCTCGGGTTTGTCGTAAGCACCGTGGTGGTAAGTACACAAGCTCAAGAATTTAGCGACCTTTTCTTCGAAATCAGGGTGTTTCTTCTCGTTTCCCTTCTTGAAGTGCTGGGAAATTCTCAGTTTGAAGTCCTCCTGGGTCAATTGAGACCGAGCGTACCCGATAATTTGCACCGATTCAGGCAATTCGCCCTCTCTGAACAAACCAAACAACGCTGGGAACGTTTTCTTCTTGGCCAAGTCCCCCGAGGCACCGAACACAGTGATGGTAGTATGCTTGCCACAGCAGTGATAAGACATGATAGACAAAAAAATTTACGTGAGTGAAGAAACAAGAAACAGCTATATTCAAGCAACACCACGTACAATTGACAATTGGCGGGAATATATAGTGTTGTTGAAAAAAAAACTATTACTAAAAATTATAAATTCACCGTTGGCTCATATATATAGAATTTTTCAGGATCAAAGGCAATTTCGTCATGGGCCTACCGTGGTACTGGTGGCGGTAGCATACCGCCGTTGGACGACGATTTTTCTTCCGCCGCGCCAGGGTTGACAGATGCCGCCATTTGTCAACCGACTACTGATGCCAGTTGTGGTCTACGTCTGGCCCAACAATTGGTATAACCGTCGCAAGTCCATTTGGAACAACTGATTAATAATATTCATGATAACACTTACATAACTGATAAGCGTCCGTGATTGTACCATCCTTTGGCGCGATACCTCATTTCACATGAAATCGGACAACAGTATCCCCATTGGGCACGCCGAATTTCCGAAGATGACGACAGCGATGCTCATCACGTCCAAAGAATTCGTTGGCTCAGGGAGAGGGCGACGCACCAGCGGGCACCGTTGTGGTTGTGGTTAATGTGTAGAGACACTGGCTACATGGCTACTGGTACGGCACAATGTCTAGGATGACTAGGTGAAGAATAACACGGAGACCCTATACAAGCATACTTGGAAGCGCAAACGGCGGTGTGTGGCGAGCACGTCTGGCGTGCTGCTTCCCAGCACGGTAGTCAACGTTGATGTGGACTGGTTGTAGGTGGAATTTGTAATATGATGTCTTGGTACTGCACCTGGCACATCAGCAAGTTGTGTAAGTACATTGTTTTGGTGGTAGTCCGTTGAGGTGTTGTGCCGGGGCAACGCAACCCAACAGCCCCAACGGCAACTACACCAGTTCTGCTTCAGTTGCGGCGATTCTGTATTACACCAGAGTTACTAACAGTGAATTGCCCAAATGGGCTGCAAATAATGCATATAGCCAAGTCTTACTAATAGGTTTAGCAAGTATAATGTCTATATTAAAGGTATGCTATCAAGAGCAGCGAAAGTGTCGGTTTCTTGGGTGGGAACCATCAATCGAATGGTATTGCCTCTGTTGCCATTGTGACCGCACCTGAAATCGCTGGACACTGAGACTGCACTCCTGGTCCGTTTATCGCACTTGTCGCCAGCCTATCATTGTCTGACAACGTGACACCTCTACCACGGCATAGGTCTATTCCCCTCTAGACTCGCTAACTGCAGCAATCTTGGCTTGTGCAAAAGCTTCCTCTTTCAATTGCAGCACCCACAGTACTCACTTCTTCCGTGGTCTATTTGTTCCATTTGTGCACTCTTACACTGATTATCAGTATCGTACTTTCTGCATGGCCTATTTTCTACGAAGAACGCTGCCATACAGACGTCTACAGCCGAACCTAATCACTCTAGCCCCGATTACTACCTGAATACACGTCCATTCCCATCCTCTGTTGCTACAAAAATATCACATTCCGAAGCAAATACCACAACTACCCTGGTTGACTGGAGACTGGTTTCCGTATTGCCGTTCTGGCCCCCAATCGTCGTTCTTTTCGCTTCTCCACAACCATTTCTTTTCCGCTGCTCCGCTTTGTTTCTGGACCAGGGGAATTTCTTATCTGATTTCGCGCTTTCGCTACTATTTCTCGTTTGGGCCAAGGTCTACATAGAGCACAAATACAAACACATGCTGGGACGTGTAGAAGTTGGAAGTTGATACCGAGAAACCACCACCCGGCGTTTGACACTCCAACTGGTTTGGTACACAGGCAAAATATGGTCCGACGGGAGTTGTGTTGGTTTCAAGTTCCAAAGCGTATGTGTGCACAAATAGCTCTAGTACTAAAAACCATCTAGGTATTTCTTCCAAACCAGCCATTTGTATATATTAGGACATTGTGTAATATCGTGTTAGAGCTTTAGTGTAGTGGTATAGTATTGGGGCTTTCGTAGAGCAATTTCGTATTAGAGCTTTAGCGGATATCGTTGAGATTAGCGGAAGTATCTTGTTAAAGCTTATAATGGATGTCGTTTTAGATCTCTTTCTGGACGTGGGGGAAGAACTGATTACATTATGCGTATCTACACAGATGATGCTCACCATCTCTACTCTTACAGCGTTATCAACACATTCATTGTCGTAGTTGAAGTGAACGTTAGTATACAAGTCTATTTTATTAACCGGTCGTCCTCGTTGTCGTGGTCGTCCTGACTTTGAGAAGTTTCTGTGGTAGGTTTTTGAGCTTTGTGTTTTTCTTCTTCGTCTTCTTCGTCGTCTCCAATCTTGAACATCTCTTCACCCTCTTGATACTCTGGCAACGAATCAGCGTTGAATTCGTCATATAATCGTTGCTGATCACGTTCGGCCTGTAAATCGTATCTAGCTCTGGTGATTTCTATCGAGTCTAATTCCTCAGCGTCACTATCAGTATAGTCTTCTCCTGGAATGATATCAAACTCATATTCATCTCTTCTTCTTCTCTTTCTACGACCCGACCCTGGTGTTTTGTGAAATTTCATGAAGATAACAACTACTATGAACCCAACCACAGCAATAGCCATGAAGTATTGCCCAGTGTGGTCAGCAGTGAATTGTTTGTTTTTCCCTTCTTCATTTTCTTCTTCAGGTTCACCGGTTGGTTGTGATTCCTCTGGGTTATCTTCTGGCTTGTCTTCTGGTTTGTCTTCTGGCTTGTCTTCCGGTTTTTCTTCAGGTTTTTCTTCAGGTTTGTCTTCAGGTTTTTCCTCAGGTTTGTCCTCAGGTTTGTCCTCAGGTTTGTCTTCCGGCTTTTCTGCTTTCAATTGCTCTAGTCTGTCACGTCTGACTTGAGCATAGTCCACATCTAAATCGTACTTCTCTGCCTTATCAGCATCAATAGATTCACCAAAGAACCGTAATTGCCAGTCATTGAACAAAATCTGGTTATCATTTGGTGTGTCTTCATCACCAAACACCTCAAGCTTCCACTCTCCAAGACCATCTTCTCCCCAGTGCGCAACCGACATAAATGTCCAGTTTACAAACCCTCTTCCTGATACATCACGAGGTCTGAAGGTAGCCAAATCAGATACAACACCACTTGGACTCACCAATCTCACACCAACTCTACCTCTGTTCGCGGAAAGAATGTTGACTTTTACAGTAATGTGCTCGATTCTTTCAACGTTCATCACTTGTAAGTCGTCCTTGGTAATGTTCACCGAATGTGACATTATCTTTTTCTCGTCATCACGTTGACCAACACTGTTCTTTCCCTTAACAGTAAGGCTGTCTCTGACAGTCATAACATCACTGTAGTACCAAGCTTGTGGCTTTACATTTTTCCATTCTTCGGCATAATGAGCAATAGCATAGGCATCAAGCTTCCCGTAACCGTATTTGTGAGAGTACTTTCTATTCAATGCCGTCACTTGGTAATTACCATCATCTTCATTGACAGGAACAGTCGACATTAACGTCACGTATTGCACATCTCTCCATGTTAAATTTGGGTTCACTTGCAACACCAAAGTGTAGATACCTGCTGCCAATGGAGCAGCAGCAGAAGTACCCCCGTGGGCAGCACTACACTTGTTTTTGATATCTGTAGTGTGGATATGTTCCCTTGATCCCGAAGAATACGTTACCACCATCACTGCAGAACATGGTTCTGCGTAACTTGGATGCAAGCCCTTATAGTCAATGGCACCAACAGTGATGGAATAGATACTATTTGTGTACCCATCAAAATTACACGAGTCCTGGTATCTTCCTCCGTTCCCAGAAGCAAACACATACACACTTCCCTTGCCTTTTCTTCCGTCCTGAACCCCTTTAATCATCGCTTTCTTCACCAAGGCATCGGGCTCACTTAAAGTCCTACCATCGTCTGTAGGTCCCCAGGAACAAGAGTAAATGTCATTGACATCAAGTCCATAAATAAGAGCCTGTGCTTCTTGTTCTGATGTGATTCTTCCTGAAAGAATTCTGATTCCTGATACCTTAGAGTCATATGCCACTCCCACTCCACACACATCGTTCTTCACAGCAGCAATCTCCCCGGCACATCTGGTACCGTGGTGATCGTCATATAATCTTGGAAGCGGAATGTTGGTGTTGTCGTTGAAATCCCAACTCCCCTTGGCATTAAAGTTGTCTTTTAAGTCTGGTGATTCTGCGTCCAAACCATCGTCTACAATGGCCGCAGTGATTCCCTTACCGGTGATACCTTCGTACCAGAGCCCAGTAACGTTCACGTCGTTACCGGGATACTGAGTGTTTATAAGATGCCATTGCTCGATGAACATAGGATCCTCGATTCCGAGCTTCTCTGCTACAATCTGTATTGGTCGTTGTGATGAGTCGGCAATCTCCAATCTTTTTGACACTTCCGAGCCGTCGTTTTCATCAAATTCGGCATCTTTTCCGTAGTAAACCGGCATCCTCTTCTTCAATGTCTTTGGAGGTAACATATGGACCGATTTCAAGTCGTCATTGTCTAATAACTGCTGGGCCTGGGGAGACCGTTTCATCAAATCGAAGTCGTTGGAGTTGTAGTTGCCCAACCATTCGTTGTGACTGTGATCTTTAGGGATGGAAAACACGTAATGATTGTCCAAAGGAGACTGGTATTCAAAGTTGTACTGGGAATGAGTTTCGATGAAGTCATGGAGTGGTTTCTGGCTCCAGGTGGTGTTGAGCTCCACCACGAAGTAGTTCTTGGTGTCAAAATCCAACACTGCCGCAACCAACGGGAGCAACACCGCGTAGAGCCACCGCGTCAACATAGTACTGGAGTTGTTTAGTGGGGATTGGTTTGTTATTTGTTAGGATCAGGCTTTTCAGTATTTGTTCCCACAGACACCGTGGCGGAATGTAGGTCGGCCGCGGTGGGGAACTACGTCGACCATGGCCCCAAATTACGTCAGTGCTACCATTAGTTAGTCCAGTTTGGTACCACGGGACTGTTGCCCGCATTCTCTGCAGTTGCAGAATTTTGAAATTCGCCGAGGCCCTTCCACAGTGGGGCACTCTATTCTGAGTAAGCTGGGGACGGTCTGTGGGCAATTGGTGGGCGAAGGCTGATCCATTAAACTTGTATTTAACAAGGTGTAATGAATTTGGTGATGGGCCAAATGTAGTAGAGTAAAGTGTATTTTACGTCATGTAGCATGTTTAATCCGAGAGGTGTATCGATTCTGAAAGTGCAACACAACGAAGTATAACACAATGAGAGTCGAGAAAAGTGCAATACAATAGCTAAATAAGAGGTGTTGTTTCACAAGTACTATCCAGCTGAAATATGGACATACAACACAAGCTGGAACACCCATACGGAAGAATGCAGTGCAGGGCTACATGTGCTTAACATGTACTAAACCAAACTGCAGTTATCCACGCTCGCCAAAGTGGAATAAGGAACAACTACTGTGCCTAACTTGTAATTTACCTTGCATATTCCTATTAGTCCTAAAACTATAATAACCTTAAGCCCTTTTCACAAACCGTACTCGGCCACAATTGCTACCAGGCACATTCCAGGGCTAGCTAGACCCACCACGCCATTTTACCGCCAAGACGGCCGTATCCCACCACCGGAATCTCACGCAACTTCTCGGAAAAAACATCATGTTCAGATCTGCAGCCGCAGACACCGATTTATCCAGCTGAAAAATCCATCTAACGTCAATCTTCATGTTGTCTCGGTGTATTTTGACATTGGTGTCGTTGGCGACGGTTCTCGCCGACGGCGATATGGATATGGACGGTGACCGAATAGAATTCCACCCCATCAATGCTGGATCAAAGCTGTTCCACTGGATTTTAACGTTAGCAATCTTGTTCTTATTGCCATGTGTTTCCGTCTGTTTTGCTCTAGCCAACAAGATCCATTGGAGCTTGTTGTTACAGTTTGTTGCCACGGCGTATTCCGTCATTGAGTCGTTGTTTTTACCGTTTCCCGATAATGTTGATAACCACGAAAATAGAACATCTTCAGGCACTTCGTGGTTCTTGTCTATTTTACTAGGGGTTACTGTGTTCATGGGATCGTTTATAAACGGTTCAAATCTCATAATGACAAAGTACTATCCAAAACTTACACCAAACGAGTACGGTTGGTCGTACAAAATTTATAAAATCTTATCTTGTATGGTAGCCTTGACAGGATGGATTAGAACTTGTCTTGCTGTCGTGGCTCTTTTTGGGTTCTGCTACCATATTCACACCGGTCAGTGTATTGCTCATGGAATTATGGGTACTGCTTTTATTGGGTACTCTTTCATTTTGTCATTGGTTTTGGTGGTTCCATGGATTAGAAAACACCAACTCCAAAACTCTGGTAATTTTACTTGTCAAGAGTTTTACGACTCAGCCGTGATTGGCGTATGGGGAATTGTCAATACGTTCACAGAGCATAGATGGGGCAAAGAAGATTGGAATATGGGAGATTACCAGCACACAGCCATGGGGATTATCTGGTGGTGTGGTGGGTTATTAGGAATGTGGTTAGCAAGAAATAATAACCGGACCTTTGTACCAGCGTTGATTTTAATTTTCACTGGCTATTCAATGTCGGAACATTCCCAGCATATGGTGATTTCCACAAAGGTACATGGTGTTTTCGGGTTTTCTTTGATGGCTGCTGGAGTCTCGAGAATCATCGAGATTTCATTTTTATTGAAGGACAGAGCATGTTCTGAGTCGGGGAGAATTCTTTCTTTCCAACATTTTCCCTCATTCTGCTTGACTCTCGCCGGTACGCTATTCATGAGTGCCAATGAGGAACAGTTGGTGTTGGTACATGACTTGGGAAGCGACCATTCTGCCTACATTCTCGTGGTAAGTTCAGCCGCATTTATGATATATTTGTGGTTCCAGTTACTATTATGGTTCTACTTGAGATTAGTAGGCTACGACCAGGACGGAGAACTCTCCACTGGCTACCAGCACATAGGGGCCAGAGACATCGAGCAGTTTGAGCTCGGCGAGTTATCCGAGGACGAAGACAACAATGAACTTGCTATGTAGCGATATCTATATGTAAATAGACAAAAGAAATGTATGAGCTAATGTAAACCAAGGTGACGCTTACCATGCCTCAAACGTCGCTGAAACCTCGGTGGATCAGCCACATTGCCAAAGTGTGTACCATAATCGATAAGAACCATACAGGGCAACACTCGGACAACGATAAAAACAGCTACAACACCGCCAGAACCACGGAAAAAAGCCCAAAATATACAAAAAAACGAAGTAAACACCCTACCATACCGCAAACCTCACTTTCTACTGCACGAGCTTGCCGTGGGGCCAAAATTGAAAATCGATGGAATTAGGTTTTTTGCAGCCATTATTGTATATGCAGACCGTTATCAAAAACGGTTCTTTTTGTCATCACTAATAAAATCAAGGCGAAATTTGTGATTGTTCTGAATATCAACGAAAACACCTGTTTGTGGTATCATGAGTGCTCTACTATCAGCAGACGACCTTAACGACTTCATATCGCCGGGTTTAGCATGTATTAAGCCGGCAGTACCGGTCAATAACCAGGGCTCTTCTCTGGGCCAGATAAATGAGAATGGTGAAGTCGAAATCCAAATAGACGAACTGGGGAATCCTTTGGAAATTTCCCAGATAGACGGAAAGTTACACCAGCTAGCACCAGCCGAGATCAGTTTATCTGACTGTTTGGCGTGCTCAGGGTGTATTACCTCGGCCGAGGAGGTTTTGGTAGCACAGCATTCACACGAGCAGCTTATTAAAGCATTATCTCGACAGGATAAAGTGTTTGTTGCCAGTATTTCGCACCAGTCTAGGGCGAGTTTGGCTACAGCATTTGGATATTCGGTCGAACACATCGATCGTTTGCTTATAAACCTCTTTGTTAACCAGATGGGGTTCAAGTATGTGGTGGGTACAAGCTTAGGAAGAAAGTTGTCATTGATAAACGAGGCAGTGGAAACGATTAATAAGAAACAACTGGGAGAATGTGGAGATACCAAGGGTCCTATATTATCACTGATTTGCCCAGGGTGGGTTTTGTATGCGGAAAAGACTCATCCACACGTTCTTCCAAGAATGTCCAAAGTCAAGTCTCCTCAGCAGATAACAGGGTGTTTGTTGAAGCATTTGGCAGCGAGAGAGCTTAACACGGAAACGTCAAACATCTACCATCTCTCGATCATGCCTTGCTTTGACAAAAAGTTAGAAAGTGCCAGACCAGAAAAGGAAGAAGAACTGAACTCAACACCTGACGTGGACTGTGTTTTGACAGCAAAGGAGCTTGTGGCATTGTTAAACGAATACGAAGACAAATTTACTCTCAATGTGCCTCTAGAACAATTAAGCCAGGAGACATCAATAGAGACCATCTACCAACAAGTAGCACCTCAGAGCTGGCCATTCCACAACCTAGCATGGGCTAGTGATATTGGATCAGCCTCAGGAGGCTATGGGCTCAATTACTTAAAGATGTATCAGAATCACTTGACAATCAACCAAGGATATGAGCATGATCAGTTCTCCATTCAAACCGTGGTAGGGAAGAATTCTGATATCTACGAGATGAGATTGATGTATAATCAAGAAAAAGTTGCGACGGCATGTATTATGAACGGGTTTAGAAACATCCAAAATTTAGTTAGAAAGTTGAAACCCGGCCAGGCTACTGGGAAAGTAAATGCGTTAGCAGCACGTCGGAGAGCAAGAATGGGAAAATCAGAAACTTCAACTACCGAAACAGTAGATGCAACCAAATGTGACTACATTGAGGTTATGGCTTGTCCCAACGGATGTATCAACGGTGGTGGTCAAATCCAGGCTCCAACGGACGTTGATGACAAACAATGGATACAGGATATGACCAAGACATACGAGTCGATTCTAGTGTATGACTTGCCAGCTCATATGAATACGGTTGACGAGTTGATACAGTGGACTGCAAATTTCTGTAACGAAATCGGCATTCGCCCTGAGAGACTTTTGAACACATGGTTCAAGTCAATTGAACCAGAAACAGACCCTAATGCAATCATGGTGGGTGCAAAATGGTAAAATACCGGTGAACGATATTTAAAAAAATTCACAATTAGCATTTCTAGTTGAACTAGAGACAGAGCATGATTTGTAAATAGTTGTACTTATCTAAAACTAATATATGGATATTTTGGCTATAGAGAAGCAATTGTTTCGTAGTGCAAGAAACCTACATGTGCAATTATCAACTTAGAGGAACCGGTTAAAAGCTTATACGTAGCGAATTATCAGAATCGGTTTCAGTTAAGAGAATAGAGTAGCTTTCTACTCAGTGGACCATACTCAAGGCTTGACAAGTAACTATGCAAGAACTATAAACTATATGCCAAGTAACATATCACGCCTGATATGATGACTTTGATTTGCCAAGAGAGTCCATCAAATTAAACGTAAATTTCTGCACAACCTCGCTACAGTAATGTAGGTATATCCAATATGATCTGCTGAGAAAGATTGACTGCAAATCCCTTTGGTCCTTGAGACAGGGTTTTGGTGTTCGCGATAAAGACTGATATGACGTATTAGTGCGTTCAACATACATGATTTTTAATGCAGTGTTACCGTTTTCGGGCCAATCGTATGCCAAAGAACAATTAGTGTTCCTAGACTTTCGGCTAATCTCATCCTGTCAAAGGTGCCACAGCCGAATGAACGTACGGCGGATCTAAGTGTCGTGATTATTGCCTCTGAACAGCAAGCAACACAATAACTGAAAATTCAACACTAATGCAGAATATATTAACGAACTGTTTAGAGGAAAGAACGCTTCTAACGCCTGAAATTGGCAAATGAAACAGACTTGATTCCACCTGGTGTATTAAAACCCAATGGCATTGGTTTTAACGAGGTTTTTGCAATAGCGCAAAAATACTGAGCATAACCAAATTGACAACTTGTAGTGTAACCGAAGTAGTATTTCTTTGAGCCAGCTGCTGTGTTCTATCGCCGTTGCCAGAACTAGAATTGCAACGCACTTATTGCCGACAGATCAAACTCGTCTTGCCCATCACTACATATCTCGACGAGTGCAACCAGTGCCGCACTTGGTTGAAGACAGTAACTTGAACTTAAACGAAATAAAGTGTAACTCAATCCGCTTAATGATAACACGCCGTCCCAGAACGCGGCTGATAACCACTCCGAAAACCACCCGCAATAAACCCTCACGGCACTGGCCAAACCGATCTTGTACCGAATACGTGCAAATGGCAACTACACAGAGAAACAAGCACAATTACAGACATTTCCGGTCCAGGCGTACCACCACGTTAGTGCTACCGTGGAGGCGTCGTCTGCAGAAGAATCCCTGTGGAATGAAACTGAGGTGATTTGTTCCGACACGACTCCAAGGTCAGGCACACACCACTATAAATATAGAAAATTAGCAACACCCATGTGGTTGGAGTTTTAACAATAAGCGTTTAGTTTATTTGAATTGCCATTCTAAAGGATTTACATTTTTTGTATGTGTTACAGGGTCAATAGTATCAGTTCTTCGTGGTCATCCTACCGGTTTGGGAGTGATTTACGATTTCTGTAGTGCGGTATTTACAACGGTGATAACGAGCCCCTTATCTAGCGAACTACATGAAACAAGTCAATCTCCATGGCATAGTGACTGCCGTTGAGGTCATATGTGTCTGGAAAGAATTGGTTGTTGATACAAAAAAAAGTGTTTTTTTTTGGCTTCTGTTGACAAGATTATACTAACATTTAGAGCATCTATATGTCCAAAAGAAATCGAAGTAATCATGCTATCCCATTAGTCAAAGGAAATTACTCCTCGTTAATTTTTATCTTTTCTCAAATCACGAAATTGGTCCATGCATTACCGATTGCGGCTGTTGCGACCACCGAGTCCGCGGTGCAGAACGAGGAGCCAATGACTCCAGAGGAGTTTTACACCAACTTGATCGTTTCCATCTGTTTGGTGCTAGCTGGTGGTGTTTTTGCCGGGTTAACATTAGGGTTGATGGGCCAGGACGAGGTGTATTTGAAGGTCATGGCCACCAGTGGTGACAAGCAGGAACGTAAACACGCAACAAGAGTCTTGGAATTGATCGGTAAAGGTAAACATTGGGTGCTTGTTACTCTTTTGTTGTCCAATGTTATCACCAATGAAACTTTACCAATTGTTTTAGATCGTTGTCTTGGAGGAGGATGGCCAGCCGTGGTAACGTCTACGGCTGCGATCGTGGTTTTCGGTGAGATTATTCCTCAGTCTATTTCTGTTAGATACGGTTTACAAGTAGGGTCGTTATTTGCACCATTTGTGTTAATGTTGATGTATTTGATGTATCCATTGGCATATCCAATTGCATTATTACTTGACCATTTGTTAGGAGAAGACCATGGTACCGTGTACAAAAAGTCTGGTTTAAAGACCTTGGTGACATTGCACAGAACTATGGGAGCAGAAAGGTTAAACCAAGATGAAGTCACCATTATTTCTGCTGTGTTGGACTTGAAAGAAAAGCCCGTGAGTAGTATCATGACCCCAATGAATAGGGTTTATACAATGAGTGCTGATGCGATTTTAGATGAGAGAACCGTGGAAGAAATCTTCAATGCTGGTTTCTCTCGTATTCCTATCCACTTGCCAAACGAACCTATGAATTTCATTGGGATGTTGTTGGTCAGAGTGTTAATTAGTTATGATCCAGAAGATGCATTACCAGTAGCATCATTCCCATTAGCCACCCTTCCAGAAACTGGTTTGGATACATCCTGTTTGAATATTTTGAACTATTTCCAAGAAGGTAAGTCACATATGATTGTTGTTTCAGAACTTCCGGGTGAACCAACTGGAGCAGTGGGGGTTTTGACATTGGAAGATGTCATTGAAGAATTGATTGGGGAAGAAATCGTCGATGAGTCCGATGTCTACGTCGACATCAACAAAAATATCAAGCGTAAACAACCAGGTCCATTATCGAAAAGAAACTTGACGTCTTATTTACATCATTTGTACAAGAATTCAGCAAATAATTCGAAAAGAAATTCGGTGGATTCAAACCGCGAGACGTTTCAAAGCTTAACTTTAGCGCAATCTCCAACTCCGAATTTATCTGTACTGACCTCCCCACCATTGGGAACCGTGAATGAGGCCACGGCTGCAACCAAAGGCTGGAAACCAAAAAACCCAGCAGCTAATCCATTGGAAACAAACAAGTCATTTGTTACCATCAAACGTCAAAATCCTGATACGATCAATTCTGTCTTACCTGGACCCTACCGAAATGGACCACAAGGAAACAAGTATTTAGGAATCCATATGTCTGAAGAAGGAGCCATTCACGAAGCACAGGAAAATACCCAGCAGGACAACACCCCTGCCAACGTTAGTGACCATCCAGACCTGTCGAGCAAAAATATCTACATTTGTGAAGATTACCATGAAAGTGAAGTTAAATCTTATAATGGAAAACGTGATGAATCTGTGAACGGTGCTATTCCTATCCAGCGTAACAGCTACAATAACGGCACCACGACTGAACTCCGTGAATCAAGATCTTACCGTACAGGAGGAATCATTGAATCTGTAGTCAATGTTCAAGGGGTGCACAAGATCATTATTGAGAATGTTACAGACGACGAACCACTCGAAGATGAGATGTCGTCATTATCAGACGCCAAAAGGAAGAAAAGATCCAAACGAAAGGGAATGAGAGCCGACAGCACCAGTGAGGGAAGTATGTTGAGTAACGATACTGAAGATCATTCATTGCTATCTCACGGTCACTCCTAGGAGACGTTTGAACGACAGTTACGATCAGTTTATAGAATTGCGTTTACAGTAATTATCAGAAAATACATATACCAGTGACAAGATAGCCAAGTTGCCGAAGTTAGCGAGACACGAACAGAAGCTGCAACTACCAGCAATTTCAGGACCGTATTGGACGTATTTAGTTACGGATCAAGCAGCCATGCCATGCTGGAACTGATGCACGAGTGACTGTATTAACAAGAAATGGGACTAGTGAGAATGGCACAAAAATGGGTCCTAAACCGGCTATTTCAACATGACAAGTGGGAGAAACCTATACAAGTGTACGACCTCATACACCACTTAACGTAGTAAAGCAATAACCGCAACTACAAGTCACTACACCACTTTACATAGTTTACCCCAAAACACATACTAAAGCAATAACCACACTACAAGTCACCACACCAAGAGTACAGCAGAAGCACATCTACAACACCACGTGCACACTTTCACCACTAAAATACGACAACCCCAGTCCCTGTAACTCACGTCAACCACCACATTTCCCATGTGCAACTAGATCATCCAATGAAACGTAGACGTAAACCTAAACCTATTTGCACACCACCACACCCATGCCCGCGACGATCGGAATGTATACGAGCCGAAACCACAATCTATTGCGGCCACGGTGAAATTTTCCCCAATAGGCAAAGACCTGTTGCAGCTGCCACCACACCGGCCCAACGTCTTCATCTGGAGATTGTGCAAAATCACAAGAACAACTTCCCACATGGTGTGGTGGTGACGTTGGGTGAAAATTCTGGGGTAACCTAGTCGCACCGCGAGCCGCACCGTGCCGACTCCGTTGACGTTACTGCCGGCTCCACCATGTCAGAGGGGATTCACGACCGATGCCGACGGTCGACAGATTGGACAAACCATACACCACCGTCCCCTAGACCAATCTGACAGGAAGCACCACCAGATCATAGAAGATTGGCAGGATTTTACCTCTAGTGCGTCCCCACCTAGAAAATTACAGCCGATCTGAACAATTTCCTATTTTCATGTGGAGCCAGTGGGCTTAAGTTTGGTAGCAATTCCCCACGCATATTTTTTTCTACCCAAGAATCAAAAACTTTCTTTTACCACGTCTTTTGCGGTGATTTCTCGAGGTAACCATGCCTTTCAAGCTGTTTTTCAAGCTGGCTGGTTCCAAAAACCGGCCCAATACAAACACTTTGCCTAGAAAAGACGACATCCCGTCGCCAATTGCTGGTGGCGACGGGCCCAGGAATTTGTCATCGAAAGGAAAGGTTTCAAATCACCAGAAAAATGCTCAAACAAAGCTTCCCGGCGCCTATTCCATGTCGGATGACTCGCTTGATTTTGACAATTCCAAGTACCTGAACTATCTGGACAACTACCGCGAAAACGACACCAACGAATCCCGCAGCTACTCCGATTCGTACGACGATAGGTCGTCCCGAAACTCGGTTTCCGACTACTCTCGTCTGGAGTCACCGCTAAACTCCCACAATTCATGGGAAAATTCGAAAAATGGCGGTGCCAAAACTAGCGGTGGCCGGAGCGATCTACAATCAACCGATTCGGCCAGCTTCCATTCCACTGACGAAAAGCTCCCACCAATACGAACAAAAGGTTATTCGACAAGTTCCGATTCAGACGAGACGTCTCGGGAAAATTCCCGTCCGTACTCCCGATCGGGTGGAACTCCTGCTTCCAGTATGGCATTGAACCCTCCATCAAAGTCTCACTCAAACGAAAACTCCGACCGTAGTTCCAAGACGATCTCAAAGTCAAATTCGAGCTTGAAACCGAAATCGACTCCCGAGTACAATCGGGCGAGGTCTGATTATTATGACGAACACTCTAGTGGTAGATCGAGCCGAAACGGAAAGTCGAAGGAAGACCCCAGTTTGTATGGGAAATCGTCAAATTCCAAACCGGGCGATACGTACAATAGCACCAATAATGGAACAAAGGGCCACAAGCCCATGAGTTCGGTTTCTAGTTCTCGAAACGTCACTACAAGCTATCTGAATGGGGCTACCAGCACGCCAAAATCAGGGCGAATTCACTCGCGTACTTCCATGCATCAACGTAACACCAGTACCAGCTCGGCCACCACTTCGAAGAAGAAAGAGACCCCTGGGTTGAAGCGGTTTTTAAAGAAGTTCAAAGTCAAGGAAAAGGCCCTGATTTTACCGTCATCGAAATCGTCAGAATTGTTCAAAAAGTACGGGGCTTTAGGGAAACTATTGGGTACTGGGGCATCAGGATCGGTGAACTTGGTTACTTCCAAAGAAGATGGACATGTATTTGCCGTAAAGAAGTTCCGGCCCAAATTGCCTAACGAGTCCGAACAAGACTATAGAACTAAAGTGAGGAACGAATTCAAGATCGGGGAATATTTGAGCCACGAGAATTTGATCTACACCAAGGAGTTGATCAAGGACTACGTTGGCCGGTCGAAATTGAACACTTCCGAAGCAGAATACTACATTGTCATGGAGTATTGTCCCTACGATTTCTTCAATTTGGTGATGTCTGGGTTGATGGAGCAGAACG
This sequence comes from Suzukiozyma palmioleophila, assembly GCA_030560805.1. NCBI lineage: Eukaryota > Fungi > Ascomycota > Pichiomycetes > Serinales > Debaryomycetaceae > Suzukiozyma > Suzukiozyma palmioleophila. The sequence goes on along the minus strand of JAKTVY010000022.1, from coordinate 129,485 downwards.
AAATTGCATGCTACTTCAAGCAAATCATTAACGGAGTGGCGTTTTTGCACCAACACGGATTGGCTCACCGGGACTTGAAGTTAGACAACTGTGTTGTCAACGATTGGGGCCAGTTGAAGTTGATTGATTTTGGGTCAGCCGTGCCGTTTGCGAAAGGCACCGCCCTCCATGACGCCCAATCGTTCCGGTCCTTTGACAGTAGAGACTCGATTGAGTATGCTCGTGGTGTAGTCGGATCGGATCCATACCTAGCTCCCGAAGTGTTTGATGCCGTTGATTATGACCCGAGATTGGCAGATGTGTGGTCGATTGCCATCATCTATTGCTGCATGATCCTCAAACGGTTCCCATGGAAGATCCCCAAGGTGTCAGACCCAAGTTACCGGTCGTTTCTGGAAAACGATGGCACTCGATCGGCGATGTCCAACTTGAGTTTGTCAACCAACAACACCGATGACTCGAGGACCCGGGCGAGAGGGGCCGACAGATTGCTTCGGATGTTGCCTGGACCTTCAAGACGGTTAATTAAGGCGATGTTGATCATCAACCCCAACCGGAGATACTTGATAGAGGATGTTCTTGACCATCCGTTCTACCACCAAATCGATCATTGTCACAGTATCGGTGATACTCAGTACTACACTGCTGACAACCACACCCATCATCTTGTCAATCCTGACGACGACGAGCAGTAAGGTCCAACTCAGCTAACCACAATGATAGATAGACACGTTAACCCAATATACCTGGGGTATATAGGACCACATCTAGTAAACCAAGCCAAGTTTGTTGGTGATCACCTCGGTCAAATGCTGTTTGTAGTCTTGTTAAGTGCCTTTGTCTACATGACTCTGGTAGAGCCCACTGGTCTACATGGCCATCTCATCCCAGCCTACCATCTACCTATACTACACCATCTCAACACCGCACCACAACCGTACTACCCGTCCCTCGCACGTCCACACCACCACGCCGTCGCACAATAGTTTATCTCGACAATTTCCCTTCTCATCAAAATCTGGGGTTGGTTATACACAAACCTTACATGTAAAATATCTAGCAATGTTTATTAATCACATTTTATTCTTTTTTGCAATTGCTCTTTATCCCTCACAATTATATTTCACAATTGATGCCTATGAATAATGGCACCCGGTAACACCATCGTTGTCTCTGGCGACGTACTACCGGTGCCCCAGTACGTGGTGACGGTGTCGTTCTGGAGCTGTGTTGCTGCCACCGCCATCATCGCCGCCAGTATTTTGTTGCACCTTTTAAACTACAGAAAACCGTTTGAGCAAAGATTGATGATCCGAATCCACATAATCGTCCCGTTGTTTGCTGTGTCGTGCTACGCCATGCTCATCAACCAGACGGCGCCGTTCAACAGGTTTGTCCTCGAGCCCGTCCGCGAAGTGTACGAAGCGTTCGTCATCTACACCTTCTTTCTGTTGTTGACAGGCATGCTCGGAGGCGAGCGGAATATCATCATTATGACCAGTGGACGGGTGCCTGTGCCGCATCCCGGGGTGTTGGCCCACGTATTTCCCCCATTGGATATCCTGGACCCATATTGCTTCTTGTACATTAAACGGGGTATACTCCAGTACGTGTGGCTCAAGCCGTTCATCTGTCTTGCCACCATCGGGGCAGAATTTGCCGGCTGGTACGACGTGAACGATTTTTCGGCGTCGTCAGTGTACTTTTGGTTGACTCTCGTGTACAACTTCTCGGTGACCTTGTCGTTATACTGCTTGGCGATCTTCTGGAAGATCCTCTGGAACGACTTGAAGCCGTTCAAACCGGTGGGAAAGTTTCTCTGTGTGAAATTGATCATTTTCGCCAGTTATTGGCAAGGAATTATCATTGGAATTTTGAACGTATTGCATGTTTTACCAGGAAACCCCGACAATTCGTCGCAATTCAGCGTGGGACTCTGTATTCAAAACGCCCTCTTGTGTGTCGAGCTCGTGGGCTTTGCAATTGGACACTGGCACTCGTTCACCTACACTGCGTTCACGATCGATAAACTACCATATGGACGACTCAAACTCAAATATGCATTCAAAGATATGATTGGGTTCAAAGACCTCATTCACGATTTCCAATTGACATTTTATGGCGACTATTACAAAGACTACAAGCAGTTTGATTCGGTAGAAGCCCTTATTGCTCATCCTGAGTCCAGAGGAAGAATTAGTAGAATTAACCAGGGATTGAGGTATTACCACGATGGAAAACAAAAACATTGGTTGCCCAGTTCGCAAACCCCAGTATCACCTCACGACATAATTCAGTCTACTTCAGAAAGTAGAGCCATTCACAATTACGAGCCATCATTAAAATCAATGGGAACGTCAGTACGGGCTATTTACACACCATCATTAGCGGAAGATATCCCAGGAACACCGAATTGTTCTGACTCCGTAAACCACGACCACTCAATAACAGATATATTGCGACAAGATCCCGAGCTTGCTCACATAGACTACAGTGCGGAAAACCTCGATGAAGACGAGTTTTTGTACCACCAAGCAAGCCAAGTAATCAACAATTACAACATTGACCATCCTGAAATAAAGCGATTGTTGAACTATCCGATTGTCGACGATGTAATAGATGCGCACGCATACGGATATCGTGTGAACAAATTGCGACAGGACAGGTTGAGAAACAGGGAGGAAACTAGTTCGATACTAAGTGGAGGACCTCGAGGATATGGAAGCACAAAATGAGCAAAATAGCATAAATTTTAGTCAGGAAATGTACAGTAGTTATAAACGGTAATCAATGAACAAAGTCATTAACGATTGCAAAATAACAATCAAAGTAAACATCACAATAACTATAACTAGCAACTTAGTTAAGGGAACTGCCATAAATGATCATTCTCATGAAGCACATAAATAGCCAACAACGAGCTGGAAAGCAATAACATCGATAGCTACGTTAAACTTACATCTACACCACAGCCTCCTGTCACAAATGTATATATATTTCAACTATATTACATTGAATAAACTATGTACAGAGAATTATACCCACAATTTAGCCTTTTCCGATATCCCAATTTATACACATTAATCTTCAATCTTGAACAGATACAATGCGTCCAAGTCACTTTCATCTTTAATGACTTTTTGTTGCTTCTTGTCTTGCTTTTGCTTTTGCTTCTGTGCTCTAGCGTTCTTTTTGAGTTCTGACTTCTTTATTTCTGTTTCTGTCTTACAAACATCAGTAGGAGTAATTGGAATCAAAAGTCTCGTTTCAACACTTCCTTTGACCTCATATTGACATGGCAATTCTTGCAATATTTCCTGCAAAACATTGTAAATCATTTCCCGTTTCTTCAATTCGAGCGATAACGCATCTTCGTCTCTATATTTGGCTGATTTGGTAATATCATCACCTTTGAAATCATCTTCCAAGTCTTCAATTGCTGGCCCACCTTTGGATTTAACATAGATGTTGAAGCTTTCACCTTTCGATAATCGCGACTGAATTTCCGATCTCTTTTGATTCTTCAAATCTCCTACGCTGATGTGCCAAAACATTTGTAATGACTTGATGGCCGACTTCTTCTTTTCTGCCTTTTGACGTTGCTTCAAAGCTTTCAAAGCAGTTACACTGCCTTTTTCCAACAATTCCTTCTCCTTCAATGCAGCAAGTTCCTCACTGTAGTTTCTAATCATCTCGATGTTGGTTGTTTGTTTGACCATACATGGCTCAGCATCATTCTTTGGAGGAATCAAAATCAACCCGTTTTGCTTCAAGTCAAGACAATTACAAATATCAACCAAGTGTTTGGACACAATTTTGTTTGATTCTGGATCAACATATCTGACTTTATAGCTCGAATCGTAACTATGAACTTTTGCAATGATGGATTTTAATGCTGCTTGTCCTTGTTCAGTACCGGTCTTAAATTCGAATCTTACAATCTTTCTATGAGGTTTACTGTGTTGCTTGTATGGGTTAGAGGATTTTTGCTTCTTTTGTTTGGAATTTCCATTGTTACTGCCAGCCTGTTTTCCTTGTCTTTCCTTCTGGAACATCGCAGCAAACCGATTACCATTTGAATTTGCCGGGTTTACATGATCCGAGCTTCCGGTTCTCATTTTATCGGTTGCAAGCTGGTCGGCCACATTCCTTGTATTCATCAAAGCATCAATATTTAATGGCTCAGATACATGGGGTCCTCGCTTGGAAAGCTCACCAAAATCAAACGGTTTGAAATTTTGCAAACTGGTTCCGAACCTCCTCGAGAATACTAAGCAACTCTGTGAAACGCGCAACATCTTGACTATCCTTTCACCACTGTTCATATGCCAATAGCACCCGGTTCTATTGGTTTGTTCCTAGAGCGAAAAATTTATTACAAAAACGGATGGTACTGCAGGCAATATAATCACGTTCCTTTTTCAAACAGAAACAAAAGGGGTGGTGAATAAGCCGTTAAAACCACCACAAATCACGCTGAGAGTGTGTCACATTGGTTGGAATGGAATTCTGTTGTAGTGTGGCTTTTTTCCTGGATTTTTCCGCCGTTCTCTGTCACTTTGTGATACATCTTTCAGTGCTTTCTGTGAACGTAAAAAACTGGCCACATTGTGGGACACTGTAGTTCTCCTGACCCCAAATAGGCAAACTTTTGCACCTTTAGTCCTTTAGTTTAGTAGCTTGACATTATTTAGAGCACTAAGCGTTGTTCCCTGAATTTTCATCCACTTTCTTTCTGAGACTTACCTCTTTCTGCGGTGACGGCTTCAAAGCTCGATGGGGTCGTCCCAGCTTCCGCTTCCTTCGTGCGGATGGTGAGTACTGCTCATACGAAGCAATTCTTCGTCTAGGCCGTCGTTTAGCTCGTCCTGTGTATCAATGGTTGTCGTATTGCCAGAAGTAGCCGACAGTTTTTGTGTCGTGGACTGGGTATTTTCCTCTTCATCGTCAGATAGCACAATTAACTCTTCGTCCTGTTCGCTGTTCATCTGCTTGTGATGAAATGTATCGTCAATGATTCTGTACTTGTTCATATCCAACAATTCCACCCGACTAGTGTCCTTGGGGGTGGCCTTCACAAAGTAATTAAACGAGTCCAGCACCCGGAGCTGGTTGAGCTGAAACTCTTGGTCACAGAATGGACACCGATATACTGGCACTTTAGGAACAACAAACTTTGTCTTGTAGGGAGTAGGATTATCTATAATTTTGACGAACTCGTCGCTTTCTTCTGGTTTCACCGTTCTGGTAGTACGCTGGGGCCTCGTCGGGCTGGCAATTCCCTTGAGAGTATCGAAATTCTTCTTAATCATCTCTTTTTTTGTGAAAAACTGGATCCCCTGGGGTATCTTGTTGAATATACAAAAGTTCTCAAAGTCAAAGCACTCAAAATGGATACACTTGACCGACTTTACCGGTAGCTTGATCTTCGTAGCACTCAACGGGTCGTTTAACGAGAACACAATCCTACTAACCATCCCAAAATCATCATCTTTAAACTGGTGTAGTTCACGAGACAACATAGGCACGATATTCGTCGGTATCGGACGGTAATTGTCTGCTGGTTGACTAGAAGCCTTCCTGTTCTGTTTCACCTGCTTCTGGTGTGGCGATAGTGCTTGTGGCTGTGACGTCAGCCTTGCTACCTTATCTCTACCTGGTACTTGATTTGACGAAGCCCTCGGTATCTGGCCAGCATTGGCCTGAACAGCAGCATTTCCGGTAAGAACATCATTGAGTTGTTTGTCAAGATTCAAGATCTCTTCATCAGAGAGCGAGTCGAGCTCCGACGAGTCACTTGGCTGTTGTCGTTCGAGTGGAGGTAAGGTCCGTAAGAAACTGGGTGATAACTTCAATTTCACAGTATACTTGTTGCGATGTATGGTTGTATCTTCAGGTCCCAGCCCGATAGGACCACGCTGGTGAAACTCAAGGTCCCGTAGCACCAGCTGGGGCAATTTCACCTTGACGTATAATCTCAGTAGTCGATGGCCACCATCGTATGTAAAATGACGGAAAACCAGCACGGGTCCGCGATTAGAGGGTGGCCGGTGATGTCGTACGCCCTTCGTCATGTGTGATGTGCATCAAGTGTGGTTTTCGCAATATTTATGGGAGTTCTGGTGGGATGCTGTAGGGCTGTAGGACGAAACTGTTCAAGTGGTGGAAAATGAGAAAATGAGAAATCGAGAAATTGTGTGAATTGACATAACTACAATTTTTGTATGGTGAAGTCCCGATTAAAGAGCAAGAAACGGTGCAGAATACTGTAGATGGTGCAACGTGAAGATTTGGGCGTGATACGTCCAGAATTGGCGGAGATACCGTACTTTCCCAGGGTTGTATTCCACAAATGGAGCCCACAAACAGATCAAACGGTATTAGAGACACGATTGAGCGCCCCTATAGTCGTATTTGTTCCTTGTGCACTCGGCTACTAGCTTGAGTGTGGCTACTGTGCTTCCATGCTAATTTAATCGTATATTGTGTATTTACAGGGTCTGGGTAGAGCGGACGAGAAAGTAGCAGCGACCACGAAACAACACCAGCGCCACCAGCTAGTGCTCGGTGTTGAATTCTACTTCGGTGTCCAACGTAGAGCTGATTTCCTCTTGTAACAATTCCGTCAAACTAGAGCCGTCACGCAAGGTGATCCATCTGCCACCAATCATGTCGTATCTCTTGGGCCCAGTGATGGGAGAGCTCAACCAGATCTGCTTGTTTGGAGGCTGTTTGTTGATGACATAAGTCCCCACCGGAGGCATGTCAATTGTCAATACCCCGTGAGACATCTCACAGTCAAGCTCGGGGTGCTGTTCAGACAACTCTTCCAAATCATCAGTGAGTGCCTCAAGGTACTCATTGGCCAACGAGTTGTACTCGTTGGCGGTGAGTTTGTCGATTTGGCTCTCGAGATCGGTGCCTGTGGTGCTGGCTACGGAGTATGTTCTGGTGAACGATGGGGTCATACGAACCCAAACACCACCCAACGACGCCAGCACGCCAGCTCTGGCGGTGGCTAATCTTATACCACGTTGTAGTGGCACTCTAGCGTACTTGAACATAATAGCTATACAAATATGTAGTATAAAACGGCTGTAATGCTTTAGCCTATAGTACGGGACGGATTACTACAGTACAGTAAAATACCTTCAAGAGTAGTGTAATGAGTAGCCGGCACCACCACCCTCGGGCGACGTGCCACAAACCGCCGGTGGAACCAAGGGCATAACCACTGTGGTATTTTTGTAGTGTGATTGTCAGGATTGGCCAGGTGTGGCTGGATCGGCAGAGACATGGACTACGGAGCTGTTCTACAATGTCCATATTTGTGAACTAGTACGAAATACGGTGAGAGAAAACTAATACACCGCAAATGCTACAGAAACCAACAGCCGAAATCACGTACGAGGTTGTACTAACCAGCACGTTTACTTGGACCCAGGCATTCTCTAATGTCACATTAGGGTGCTACACTGCCTAACACTAGAGGTGTAGTGAGATCATCTCGGTCGGTAATTCACGGCGAGCAAAACCATCAGGTGGTCAGCGTAGTGTCCTGACGACGGTACGTAGGATAACTATCGCCAATCGGTTTGTGTGTAGTAGACGACCTCAACCACTCAGACTATGTAGACTGCGACTTTGCGTGGTTTTGGCCATGTTGCCGTGGATGAGGGCTTTTGGGGATTTGAGGAATTTATAGTACAGTATTTTAACGACATGAAAATTTCCATGATATTTACCAGTTTCTTCTGACCATGTTTTTGTTACTCATCGCTGTGGCCATTATTCTCTGTGCCGTCATAGTATACTTGCCATATGCGTCAGGTTTGACCACAGTAGAGAAGAATAAGCGGAGTAAGACCACCAGTAAACCCTCATCTCACTCCAGTGGAGCCCAGGGATACATTCCTCCGGACGAAGATTTCGACCAGGGACAGAGTCTGTCGTCGTTAGCGGCTAAGGCTTCGGCGTTGAAGGAGAAGGTCAATGTGACATCTAGTGATTTGCCCGTCCAAATCAAATTATCTAACGTTTCTAGTATACGTAAAAGAAAGGAAAAGTTGGATTTGGATACCGATCCTAACAAGTACGATTACGACTTGGACGAATTGATCGAGGAAGAGTCGCGTACAGCAGCCGCAAACCAGCAGGCCGAGTTCTACAAGGACCAAGTTATTGGTAAGGAAAAGGAGGAAATGGTGTAAAAAACCATCTAGGAGGGTATGTAGTATACTAAGCAATGTCGAGGAAGAGCATAACGAGTCAGCATTTGCTTTGTGTTGGCTAGTTTGGGATTTTTCGTAATTGCTTGCCCTAATGTCTTATAGTCACTGTACTACATCATTCAAAATGGTTGGTTGGTTTTTCGATTCTTTCCATCAATTCCCAAATCATGCATTGGAAACTGTCGATTGTGAGAACATCATATTGTTCAGTCCAATTCGAAATCATTTGTAACATAGTACATAATACTAATTTTAATAAATATTGGTTACTTGAATGCAGTTGAACTGCGTTAATCATATTTTGAATACTGCTTTCAAGAACGAACCACAAATTCAAATCATCGTTCTCAAACGTTTGACAAAACCCATTCTTGTGTCCTTTTCTTAGTCGAGTTCGGGAGCTTGTTGATTTGAATTGTTGAACTCGGCAATGGTGCAAGTTTTCCGAAATGGTTACGCGAATATAATACTGTATTTGTAAATTTTGCAGCCATTGCAAAATTTACTTTATGGTTTTCCGAGAATTTGCTAGTGATCCTGCTAACGAGTGGTTGTTGTTTTTGGTAATTGTCGGTTGTTTGGTTACTTGTGGTTTGTACGTGCACGATTCTAGAAGTAAGATCCCAAATGTGTTTTTAATTCCGTCATTCCCAATTGTGGGTAGTTTATTCCATTTGAGAAAAAACCCAGCTCTAACGTTTATGAAATGGAGCAAAAAGTACAACCAGATGGTATTCCAAGTCAAACTAGGCAATAAGTATGTTGTTGTAGTTAATTCATTTGCTGATGTGAACACGTTGTGGAATAAACATGCTTGTGGCACTAAGTCTCGTCCTCGTATGTACACGTTTCATGATGTTGTCAGTACAACACAAGGGTTCACCATTGGATCTACTCCGTTTAGTGCATCTTGTGTTCGAGCCAAAAAAGCTTTGGCTGCTAATATCAACCATATGGCCATTGATTCTCATATCAAATCCATCATCGATCAATGTTCTACACTAATGGTGAAGAAGTTGTTCATGTCAAACAGAGAGTTGCTTGGTCCTCCGTCGTGTAATATCTACCTTGGAAGGAAATGCACGTTGGCTGACATTGACATGTTGCCTTATGCTCAATTTTTTACAATACAGTCTTCTGTTTTACTTGCTTTTGGGATCAATTTAGATTGCTATAAAAAAGACATTTCTTTGGCCAAGGAAATCATAAGAGTTGAAAGTCAAATAATGAAATTAAGATCTCACATGGGTAACTGGCGTGACTTCATTCCTATATTGAGATCTTTATCAGTATCGAGAGCAGAAGAAGCCAGGAATCGTCGCGATTACTACATGGATTATTTGCGGTCAATTTTAGATTCAAATCTTGGACAGGGAATGCTGCAAGAAAGTATAGTGGGTAAACTCAAGTTACAACATAGTGTCAATGAGTCTGTATTGAAGTCAATCAGTTTGACGTTGATTAGTGCAGGGTTGGATAACACTCCTTTAAACTTTAACCATTTGATGGGCCATTTGTCCCATAAGTATGGTGCAAAATTACAAGATAGAGCGTTCACAGAATTGTTGCAAAACTCAAATAATGACATTGAACAAGCATGGGAAGACAGTGCTGGAAATATGGATTGCCATTTCGTGTTGGCCCTTATCCATGAAACCTTGAGATATTTTACTGTTCTTCCATTGAGCCTTCCTAGAGCTACCACAAAAGCTATTGATTTTACTACAAGCCAAAAAAAGACTTTAAGATTGCCTCCTAGCACGATTGTCTTCATGAATGCTTATGCTGCGAATCATGATGAATCAGTTTTTAAATCACCTTATTTGTTTTTGCCAGAACGATGGCTAAACAAAGACGGAAAGATTAACACAAGTTTGAAGCATTTTGCATTCGGAGCTGGTTCTAGAAAATGTTCTGGAAATATCTTAGCTTTACAAGAATTGTACACATTGACTTGTCGCACGATTCTTGCTTTCAAAATTCGGCGTCCAGTTGGTAATAATTTAATGGAGTTGGATCCTTTCAAGAATAACCTGGATTCGGCCTCAATTTCTTTTGATCCGAAAGTATTCAGGGTTCAGCTAAAACCGAGAATTCATAATGGATCAGACAAGTTGTACTACAAAATTATGCGCAGCTAGTCCATGGTATATAAGGCAATAAATAATTTTGCATTAGGAGTTAGCATGTTCTATATAGTACTACTTATTAATTCGAGATGGATCTATGTATCCAACCTTGCTCACTTGTGCTAACCGTTGCGATGTCCCGAAAGGTATATTATATTTAAGAGCTCCTTTCACAATTAAATCAAATGGATGTTTATAAATTTTCCCCCATTTAGCTGAATTATCTGGAGTGGTATCATTATTAGGATTATCATTGCTTTCTATACTTAGAATGTTTGTCAAATTCTTACCTGGAGATAACAATCGGATCTCACCAATTTGATCCTGTTGCTTTTTATTGAAAAATCCTCCCGGGAAACTCAAGGGCACATTCAAGTTGGTTATTGTGCCTAGCAAAACGGTTTCGACTGACCCTGACCCTGACCCTGACCATTCCTCTGCGTCTCCATCATGTAGATAACCACTTTTCGCAAATATATCTAGTTCGACTTCTTCAATACCTATAGTAAACCATCCACGGTTAACTGCCTTGACCATGATATTGAAGATCAACTCATCTTGACTAACAATTGGGTTTTCAAAAGATACAATAGACACATCCTCCAAATCCTTGGTAGTTGCGAAAATAAATCCCATAACAAAACCAGTACCCAATATAGCAAAGATTCCTAAAAACGTATACATTAATGTCCTGAAACAATATCCTCGACCAGTACCAAATTCGTCAGATTTCTTTCTAGGAAGGAAGAAATAGTTATTGTTGGGAAATAAATGAGGATGGTCGTATCTTCCTGAATTGTTCAGCATACTGACAAACCGTTTTGAATTTTCCAAATCCTTATTGGGACTGTTAACTCCAGAATTTTCATCTCCAACTTGGAAATCATTATAATAACCTTGATCCCCGGTATGGAATGGAAACATGTTGTTGACGTTGCCATTTGAGGGTAGCGGCTGACCGGTGGAGACATACCTCTTGGTATTCGCAAGACGTTTACTACCCAAATTTAACGACCGATAATGCAAAAGTTTGTGATCATTATTTAGCAAACGGGTATTTTCGTTAACAGTGCTAGGTGGACCATTATAAGGAAATCGTATGTTGTTATCATAGTAAATCAAATCGTCGTCAAAATCTTCAATGTCGATATCATCGGGTATGATACTGTATCTTCTAGGCTGTGATCCCTTCTTATCAAACAACTTTGAAGTTGTAGATCTCAATTTAGACGATGCTGTAGACGAGTTTTTGTTTTTCTTACTAGATTTCGTTTTGTCGCTATCTTCTGCCGTGGTTAATGTTGACGTTATGTTATCACTGTTGTTTGGTGGTTGACTTCTTGAAGTGTAAAGTTCGCCGTCGGATGACACATCATCATCAATATCATCCTCAACTTCTTCATCATAGGAATAATTCTCGTTGAATGATGCCTGTCTATTGTACTGTGGTAATGATGCATCGTTGAATGGACTTAATGGAGAATGGTAACCTGACGATTTTTCCGAGTATATCTTCAATGTGTTGCTAGCATCGTCTGATTTCAATGCCGATATGGACTTTCTAGGGTGTACTTTTTTCTCTTTTCCAGTAGTGTTGGCCGAGTTATTACCTGATCCATAATTGTTCAAAGATTCCATATAATGATTAGATGAAAACGAGTTGGCAATGGACGGTGGTCGTTGTGAACATGTTTGACCAGGAAGAGTTGCATTACTTTTGGAATTGAGTTTCAGTCCCAAAGAAGAGTACAAACTCTCTCCTAGGGTATTGTCCATTGGGTTCGCAATTTCATGGATTGATGGGGAATATATCGATTGGGGATTTATTGATCCGTGAATGGAGTTGGTTTCATGGTTTATGGCATTTGTCGCATTATTATTCGCATTATTGGCATTATCATTATTTTCGTAAACAAAAGTTTCATCGGAATCTGAAGTGTCAACATCATCTACAGCACTTGCAAGTTTGGCAGCAAAAAAATCTGTTCTTGTACTTGCTTGGTCGGAAATTTTCTTCTGTTTCTCCTTCCTGCTTTCTTTCTTTGGTGGAGGTTTGTCTTTGTTTTCAGTGGTGTCTACCGTGTTGGAGTCCAATTTCTGAGGGTTATTAATTATTGATTTTGGTGTCGCGGTTCCGGACTCGCTGACTTTCTGTTTAGGTTGTAACCCAGATGGAGGTTTAGACTGTGGTTGGTTCGGTTTATTGGTGGAGATATTAGGTGGCTGGCCCAGTGAAACATGGGGTAAATCCGAATCACTGGAATTATTGATATTATTAGGAAATACTGATGATTGTGGTGACGTATTTATCATTTCTGATATCATGGTGGTATTTTTGAGATGGGGCAGATTCAAGTTGATGACTTTCTGTTTAGCTTTTAATGATTTATTCAAATTCGACAAGGTGGCTTTATTCAATACTGTTGGTGGTAACGGTGTGGTCGTCGCTGTTGTGGGGATAATCGACGACGCACTCAACGAGTGCAGTAGTGATGGTTGTGGATTGATTGGACTAGGAGCCACCAACGACACCTTATCTTTGTCATCTTTGCGGCCAGGTTTCTCCGGTTTGTCGTGTTTGTCGCCACTTCTTTCAGGTTTTGCGGTGGTTGGCTCTGTCTTCGAATCTGTCACCTCCTGCTTGTGGCTAGTTTTACTGGGTTTGGAATGATCCTTGCCATCACCACCAGACCTTGATACCATCGTTGCCGAGTCTTTCTGGGCATCAGCGGTCTCACTCGGCTCTGTGGTCCGCGTAGACTCGTCACCACCGCTCTCCTCCAGAATAATGTTCAACTTGGGCTTCACAGTTGCTGCCAGCTTCCCAAACGGGACGGTTGCTTCATCAGCCTTGTGGGGCTCGGTCTTGTTGTCGGACATATTCACTACTTCAGGCGTCACACGAAGGCTACAATCATGCACTATTTGTTTAAGGCGTACCCGGTTGTCTTTTTGGCGTTGACAGTTTACTTTTGGGTTCTATTGCACTGTCTGCTTGGAAAGCGTAAACCTTGGTTGTATGCAGGTGATTGCTATTTTAACTAAGCGGCCACAATTTCCTTTTTGTTTAAGAAGGAACAAGGAACGTGTGGGGCGGGATGTTGTGTAGGGCTGTTGGGGCGTATTTGAGGGGCATAATGTTTGAATGGGGTCAAAATTGGGCAAATGTTGAAGTGGTGTTCAATCCTCCCCAAACACTTGTATGCCGCACTGGCACAAATGATAGATGGAGCGAATGATGAGAGACGGAATGGGCATGAAGCTAAGGATCCGACTGTAGAGACTGTGTGGTAACACGTATCGTGGCACTTTGTAATATTTGATGTTTTGTTCGGTTTCTGGCGGTCAATCCGAGTAGGTGGGTTGCTCTTGAACGCATATAGTATGCAACAATACGCACGGCACTTCTCCTGGATTTGGAGCAAACTCAGCAAACGGGTCTAAACTGGCTTAAACTGGTGAACTGGTCCAGACCTTGACTCAGAAACCCAACTCCTAAACTATATGTAGACTGTCTTGCACGCTTCACGAGACATTAGAGGTTGCCCTTTTGTGTCAGCGATCTGTCTAGTCTTTGTGATAAACAAAGGGTCCATTGTGCCTGCGCAGGTAATAATAGACAGTTGTTGTTGTATGGGAATTACAATGGGTTTTGAATTGTTCTTTGAGTTGTTAAAGGCAATAGGTGTCTATTTCCGAACCCAAGGTCTTTGATTGTCAATTCTGGCAAAATAGTAAAATTCGGCCTCTTGTTGCATGCAACTAGTTTGGCTAATTAGACGGAAGAGGTTGCAGTATAGTTTTGGTCTCCGCCGACTTCAAATTTGGAAGCAACTGGACATGGTTGTCAGCTTGTACGATCAATAGGCTATAACTCTTTTCTATAGATTTGAAGAAGAGACATTTTTTGCAAACCTAAAAATTGACAAGAGCCTGCTGGTGTAGATCTATTAATAGAACAACGACAACACATGAGGGAATGACGTCCTTTGGCAACATTGCATTTGTTCGAAAACTTGGAAATTCATTTTTGCAATTATTTGACTCTTTCTTCAAAAATTTATAAATATATGATGTGAGTTGATTTCCTTCCCTCTTTCGGTGCTAGCATGACAACGAAGAATTAAACTCAAAAGAAACTAGACCAAGAGTGGAAATGTTTTTTATACTTTTCTTTTAGCTAGAGGATTATTAAGACATGGTTGCAAAATGCCAAATATGACACAATTTAAACCCACATTCAAACACACTACGACATTAAGTCTAGGACTAGAAACGAAAACTGAAGCCAGTTGGAAAACTGTAGTTGAAAATCGTGTGTTGTTTGGTCACAAACCTCCCGATTGTTTGTTTTATAGCTAAAGAGTTATCACAAGGTGTAGTTAGATACCACGATATGATTCCAATGTCTTTTGGAGACATTATTGAACCGTCATACAACAAAAGTAACAACGCCTTCTCCTTTGGCTATGTCCACTATCTAACACCTTCGAACGCTTGTTCAACCGTGTTTAATTATTCAGTAAATTACCCCCTAATTAGGTTCTAACAAAAACATCTTCGGTGTTCAGCAGTCCAAGGAACCAAAGCCGAGTATCTACCTAATAAATTGCACATTGTAATGACTTAGTACGTACAACGTAGCTTTGATGTCAGAGAGACATTTTTCTAGTCTAATAGAACTGCTTTGTAAAAAGCCCTTGAATTCGCACCTCATCGTATCTCATCACAAAATTTCAGTTCAAGCACAAGATCAATTGATACGAAGTATATCGACTTCAGATATGGGGTTTTCGTTTGGATTTAACCAAGATGATCTAGATGATGAGTTTGATGAATCAGTTACACCAGTCGTAACACAAAAGACGGACTCAGTTCCAAAGATTTCCGCATTAGATAAACTATCTCCAGCAATACCCGAACAGAATTTACCAGTAAAGCATGAATTAACGGAGATATTACTGACCTTGGTGGATGTCAGAGTGACATTCGAGAACTTTTATACTCCAATCGGGAGAAATTTGATTTACAGAAGAGCCCTTTTCGACGTAAAGCACCAAATCATGTGTGAGGATGTTGATGGAGCTCACCAGGTTTTAAATGATGAAAATGATTTACAGAAAAATGTATATGAGGGTGGCTTCAAAAGCTGGGAGTGTTCGTACGATACTATTGATAAATTATCCACGGCAAAATATGGCGATGATCACCAAAAAATCTTGGACTTGGGATGTGGAACATCGTTACCTTCGTCATACATACTAAAGCAGTTCTTTGAGCAAGAGACAAAAAACAAGACTTTGGCGTTCTCTGATTTCAACTACGAAGTGATCAGATTGGTCACAGTCCCCAATTTGATCATCAATTGGGCATCTACATTGCCAGTCGAGGTGCTATTTAAGTTGACCGATGGAGAAGAAAAAGGGTTCAACAACGACGAAGTGCTCATCACAAAGCTGTTAATCGACGAGTTCTTAAGTCAGTTAGCCACTCGTTCGATCGAATTGCAGTTCATCTCCGGATCGTGGGGGAACCAGTTCAATGACTTGATAGGCACAGACAGTGTTGATGTGTTGATATCTTCAGAAACCATCTACTCTCTTGACACTTTACCTGTTGTAGCCGAGACTATACTAAAATTGAAATCTGCACAGGGAAAGGCCATCGTTAGTGCGAAGAACATCTACTTTGGAGTCGGTGGGTCGATAATTGAGTTTTTGTCCTACCTCAACTCCATCAAGCCATCTTCAATTCTGGTGTCCGTAGAGGAAATCAACGACTCACAACTAAAACGGTCAATCATCACCATTCAATAATCCAACTACCGATATATACCGAATCAAAAACCACACCTCATTGACCAATTCTGACCAATAATCTCCCATACTTTCCAGTCATAGAGCAAATACTTCTACAAATATGTACAATAGTAGAGCAAATAAACGCAACATATTCGTCTTTAAAAACAATGATTATATAATTAATTTTGAGAAAAATACCCAGCCCCAAAATCACCCCAACTATATAAAGTTTGTCTCTCCTACAACACCGCGCGCAGTGAACATCCACCACATCGATTCTATCCTATAATAACGAGGGCAATTGTATGTTTATGGCCGGGGTTGCAAAATAATCGCGAAATGTCTCGGTTAAATGTCGTATCAAGGGTTTTGAGAGCAATGTCGCAGCACATAAGACTACCCCTTTAACAAATTTGATCCATTTTCAAACTTTTCCTTCAGTCTGGTGTACTTTTATTAATCTATTCAATGTATGTATTGCTGATTAACTCATACCATCAGAAATGTGAAGTGAATTTGGTTTGTGTTTTCCTTCTTCATTTTCCGAAAAATTCTATCATTTTTGCCGTGTTGTAGAAGATAACGCTACAATAACACCGGGTATGTAAATTTCGCGGTGTCAAGTTATCGAGCCATCTCCGTCAGTCGTGTTGGTCGAGAATCATGACGTACACTGATGAGACCTGTTCCGTACCGTTTGGTTGTCTACGTATCGTTCTCACGCGTGTTCCAACTTTCCCAGCACCACCAACATATCTAGCGACGGGGAATGGGAGCGGGAATGGGAGCGGGAGCGGGCACGGGGACTGCGTCTCACTACGGCCGTGCTGCGAATGCCTCCCAGCAGAAACGACCCATTTTCCCACTATTTAGAGCGATGCATCACGTGACACATATTTTTCTATTGGCGCCAGCGAACATGCGTGCATGTACCGGAAATGTCGTATGACAAAGATTTTTATATCCAATGAAATTGGAGTTTAATTTTCGAAGATAGTGAAAACTAGTGGTTAAAATTTTCCAAGTAATACTAACTAAATTACTATAGTGTGTCGAAATGCTCAGAGCCTCATTAACTAGATTAGCCGTTCGTTCTCAATCGACTGTTGCTGCCTCTGCTCCAAGAGCTTTATCCAATGCCTACGTTGGTCAATTAGAAAACAGATGGACTTCTTTACCAAAAGATGATCAAACTGCTTTGATTGAAGATTTAAAGGCAAGAATGGAATTGAACTGGAAAGAGTTGACCACCGAAGAAAAGAAAGCTGCATACTACATCTCTTTCGGTGAATGGGGTCCAAGAAAACCTTTGCATGCTCCAGGTGAAAAACAATTCATCTTCCTCACTGTTGCCGGTTGTATGGTTGGATCTTTGCTCATTTTCATTGGTATCACCAAACTCGGTGCTAAGGGTCCATCTACCTTGAACAGAGAATGGCAAGATGCTTCTGATGAATACTTGAAATCCAAGAAAGCCAACCCATTCTCTGGTTACTCTCAAGTTCAATAAGTGCACAGCAATTGATATCCATCATGACATCATTAATGTGCATTGTTGTCAATGGCTATTGATTTGACATGTGTTTGTTAATTCGATGTATACTTTAGGGTAATTTCATCCATTGAATTGCGGATATTGTTTGACCAAAGCCATTTTTAATTCATTAAAACTCCAATCATAGAGACACAATCACCCCCATCATTGGCATTTATTTGTTTTATTCTCCTTACAAAATAAATTAAAAAAAATTTAAGAAAATATGATATGTCATGAAGTAGTTTACAATTACATTTACTTATGAGACGAATAAACATTAATACGAACATTTGGCCACTGGGCGTTGTAGCAGCAAAATGTAGCAGCAAAATGTAGCAGCAAAATGTAGATGAGCATACACTAGACACAACGAATCACACTTTCACTGCTTTCTACTTGTACCCACAATACTGCTACGAAAACACCAATACCCTTTACAACAAAATCTACAAGTACTTCTCAAATAATGTTTATTAACGATGCATTTTGTGAAACAGCGAAGTATCACTGGTGAGGTGGAATTCTAGTATACAATTCTCGAATTGTAACAAAATATAATATACAATATTATACCTCATACAAGTATAGGGCGTAGAGCAAATTGCGAAAGAAAATGAAGGAAGGAGTACCAAAGCCGGTTGTGTGGCTGAATGCTACCAAACACATTAACGGTATGGAGCATCGGCGTCGATACAGTATTGCAATTCTTGTTCCCATTTGTCCCCGTTTTCCAACAATTTTTCCTTGTTGTACAACAATTCTTCTCTGGTGTGAGTGGTATATTCGACGTTAGGAGATTCGACAATGGCATCAACAGGACAAGATTCTTGACAGTAACCACAGTAGATACATTTGGTCATATCGATATCGTACTTGTAAGTTCTTCTAGAACCATCAACTCTTTCTTCAGCTTCAATGGTGATAGCTTGGGCTGGACAGATGGCTTCACACAACTTACAGGCAATACAACGTTCTTCAC
Source organism: Suzukiozyma palmioleophila (assembly GCA_030560805.1). NCBI lineage: Eukaryota > Fungi > Ascomycota > Pichiomycetes > Serinales > Debaryomycetaceae > Suzukiozyma > Suzukiozyma palmioleophila. The sequence goes on along the minus strand of JAKTVY010000022.1, from coordinate 110,808 downwards.
CACTTGGGTAACGTCTCAAGGCGTGTTCACCTCTGAAACGAGGAGAAATAGGTCCCTTTTCGAATGGATAGTAGATGGTGTATGGAGATCTGAAGTACATTTCCATACAAATGTACATCCCTCTGGCGATTTCGCTCAAGAAGAAGAACTTTGTTGCCTTGGAAAGTGCACTTTCGCCACTTTCTTCCCAAGTTTTAGGTTTTGGTAATCTGAAACCTTTGGGCCAGGCAGATTGGGTGGAACCACCAGTGGTCAAGTATTCTGTAGTTCCCACGGCAGCAGCGGGCTTCATTATTCTGGTGGCGCTGCTGATGCCCCGTATGCCCATGCTAGGTTTTGCAATCATTGTTCTTAACATGTTGGTGGTGATGATTGTTGGCTACAATTTTCAAAACTGTATTTCAAAATTTTCTGGTAACCATTAAATCAGTTTCTGTGATTGGTTCTGTTGTATACAGGAGGTCAGCGTTGGTAGCGCTGATCACACCCCATGCCATCGTTACTGACGGCAACGGGTCACTTATCGGCGAACTGTCGGGGCAACCGAGTAGTCGAGTCCAGAACGAGGCACAGAGCAGGGCCACATTGCAACTAGATGTTCAGGCCAGTGCACCATCAGCTGATTCGTTAGCTTGCTACTTGCTACTGGACTTTAAGTTACGCTTATCGGTCGGAAATGTACCCACGACACTACCTTTTCCCCGTGGTAGAGCACAACTCGCTTGCACCATAAATTCACGCGCACCAATTGGCTGTACTGGCCTACAAATCAAATTCAGGATTTCATCTATTAAACTACCTGTTTACCCCATCAAACGAAGTGACCATTCCACAGCAGCAAACGTCCCGGCACTACAAGGTGTTGCTCTGAGTAAGCAGGGAACAATTCCTCGCCAGAACCCTGCAAGTCCATGGACGTTGAAAATGTGCTTCATGGCCCGAATACTACTACCAGAAAATTTACTCTCACTGCCAAACTTGTCACTTTGGACGTTAGATTTGATCACGTCCAACGGGTACGACGCCAACCAAAGGAAATTTCCTGCAAGTGCCCCACTGAATAAGAGTTCCGGTGTGGTGACATCGTCACGAGACTTGTACCCTTGGGACTTAATAAGGTACCGAATTGTTGATTCGTAGGAAAGGAACCAAACTCCGTACGCCTGGATTTCCCGTAGTAACGTAATGTTGGTACCTCGGAATATTCCCCTAGCGATTCCGTTCTCGTGGTAAATTTTCTTCACGGTACTGGTTAAGGATATATGGGACTTGTTCGCCTGACTTAGAATCCGTAGTTGCTCTACCGGACTCGACACCGGGGTGTTGGCGATACCAGCAATGGCACCAGCAATGTACGTTTGGGGCCATATGTTCAACTGGCCATCAATCCCACCACCAGTAGCAAGCATCTGTCGTTTGGCCTCATGGAACCCATAAAATTGTAGAGACACACAGACCCCAACCCCAAACAATGGTGGAAGAGTACCTTTGTAAAACGCAAAGACCCCTTCATTCTGAAGGACCTGCTTGATGATCTGGACACTAGAACTCTCTCCAGATGTCTGTAACCGGACCTTGACCAAATCTGCTGGCTGGCCAATTAGCACCTGTGTCGCACCACCGATAAACCCAGCAGCAATATCTTTGACCTTCCGGGAAAAAGAATCATCAATAACCAATTCTTCACTCATTCTTTAGTTACTGGTTGTTGATTCTACACCTCAAAGTATACATTCCAAGTACATTTGGCTTGATCCTCTTTCTTGTGCTTCTTCTGGTTGTATTGCGTCAGAATTGCCAATTCTCACGTGAGAATCTTTTTGCAGCCATTTGCAGTTGCACCTTGTTATACTTGATACATTTACATTACATTACATTACATACCATAAATAACTCCGAAACCTAGCATTAATCTATAGCTTAATACGCTAGCATATAGATTCCGAGTAACGAATGCCGTTTCGAGCTTTGTTCATCAAATAGTAGCTCTGCCATCTCGTTAATTAATGCCAACACATACCTGTAGACTCTCCATCCTCAATTCTCACCCATTGAGTAGCCCTCCTATAGACAATGGTCGTGACTGGTTGTCCTTTGATGTCTTGGTAGCCGGTGGAGTAGTAGAATCGATCTTGAACGAAGCCGTGAAATCAATTGCAACTGGCGTGGGTTCTTTTGCTCGACAACATGCACATCCTTTTGACTTTACTGGAGGATCCACTTCTTCCACTTTCACTACTGGAACTTTCCTTGTTTCATTCTGGTTCTGTTGCTGTTGATTCTGTTGCTGTTGATCCTTCACTTGATCGTTTCGTGCAGCGTCTTTTGGTGGATTAAGCTGCGATTGATGTGGTATTGCTGGTGGTTGCTGGACTTGCACCGGGTTGATTTGCGGAAGTTGCAGTCCTTGTGGGATTTGAAGCTCTGGTAACTTTATAGGAAGACCCTGCGGGGGTGTAGAGTAGTTATAGTACCCAAATGGACTGCGAATTGGCGGTGGAGGTAATGACAGAGGCGTTTGATGCGTATGCGCATGAGCAACATTTGACAGAGGCTTGTGTGAAGGCGGAGAATGCGGACTTAGTATCTCTTTTGGTATTTGATTATGCATAGGAAGTGGTGATGGCACCGATACGTATAGTGGAGGTAGGGTATTTGATTGATTCTGTAGTTGTGGTAGTATCGATGGCGATGCTGTTGACTGAGCTGATGCGAGACTTGGGCCCGAGGGCGACTGGTTTCGACTTGTATCTGTGTCTGATGCATCTTTTTCTTCCTGTTTTGTCAAGTTTCTTTTTCTTCTTTTGATAGTAGTTCTTTTCATTCGAATAGGACGGTGGGATCCATGTAACCGGTAGTATAATCCGCATGCATTACAGATGGTATTACCAGCATCATCTCTACGCCAAAGTGGAGTAATAGTGGTACCGCAATTCGAACATGCAATAGCAAGAGAGTCCTCATCGCCACTTGGAGGTACTGATGAGTCGTCGGAGTTTGTTGCTAGGGTGGAAATACCACCTTTACTAATCACTGGTGCTACCGCATCAGGGTTAGCTCGTTTGTTCAGAACAACAACCCGATTATTGTAGGCGGGACATCCTTTACATGCGGCCGAGCCTCCTGTCCCATTACATCTTCCATCACCTTTACAGGATCCTTCTTCGTTTTTCACGATGGCAATGGTGTTTGGTGGTCTTTTCAAGTTTACTGGCCGATGGGTATTATTTGACCTCAAGTAAAGGCCACAAGCATTACAAATGAGGGTTCCTTCGGTTGTTCTTCTCCAGAGGGGAGTCTTGGTGGTGCCACAGTTGGAGCACTGTTGGCCGGGTGTTGCTTCAGATGGTTGCGACAATTTCGGCGACCTTTCCGTCGCGGGAGATCGTGGGGGCACTGCATTGGGCGAAGATGGTGATGAGGTTAATGGTGCAGTAGATGGTGCTGGCGAGTGGGACTCGCCAACCGACGGCTGGGTGGTAAAACCTGGCTCTTTCTTTAAGTTGGTCATCGTCATATTAATCTTGGGTCAAACATAAAACTGGCTACCCCAAATCGTGATAAATTTGCAAACGATGAAAATGATGGTGTGGTGCAATCAGTTAATAAAAGGAACAATGGTGGAAAAACGTCTGCTGGTTAAATCTCGACCACGAAATGAAGTTAGTCCAAAAAAAGATCTGCGACTACTAAACGAGCAATGTGCAATTGGTGGTGTTGGAGTCGCTGTGATGATGACAGGATTCACGACTCGCAGGGATATTGTGTGTAGATGGGGATGGCGTGTAACCGGTTTGAAAATATGCGCTTTATCAGACTCTATAACCTAGGGTGCGGGTTGGAGATATTGTAATGCGATGTTAAAAACCAATCGATTAACTATTTAAGAAAAATCGAGTTATATTATCTGATTCCATCTATATCCAATAAAATTTGTGTCATACAAAATCATGATTTTTATTAGACGATGACGTCCAATCAGGTGCTGCGTAGTATGCGTTAGTAAGCCCACCGCAATTTTGAGATGGCGAGATCACCTGCGCAGGAATGCGGTGGCAGTCAACCCACTTTAGCAATATGGGGCAACAACATGACGGTATGACCATTCACGAGGGTGAAGTTGTGGTTGTCTTTGAGCAATTTGTGTAGTTTGACGATGGAAACTCGGACTTATCGCCTCATCGGAATAGGAGCGCAGATTTAATGTTACCAAGACATCAGGGACCACACAGGAATACGTACAAGTATTGGCATTTGTGGCACAGCACTTTGGCAGGATGTGGACACGGAAATGTAGATTGTGTACCTGTGTTCGTGGCAGTGCACTCGTAGGGTTTATCTCGATTTATTTAGATGGTTGTTGCTAGCTGATTGGGCACCTGGTTGGTGGTTAATGTAGTACATGTCGTTAATGCATGTTTGGCAGGTGCATTGTGGTGAGGAGCAGTTGGTGATAACTCGAGCTAGTGCTGTGTGGTGCTACAGTCGGGATATCAGTTATGTTAATGGTGTCTACGTCATGCTTAACAATATTCTACTGTGCCCTTGCTGCGTTTGTAAATTATTCGGTGACGTTTACGGTGATTCTTATCTCGGTGCAGAGCTAAATTGTACACTGAGTTTCCCAAGAGGAAGTTGGGGGACGTTAACGAGAAGATGATTTGGTTGATTATATCGTTCGTATGAAACGCCGGGTTATAATGATACCATGCTAGATTGCTACTTGGCAATTTCAATCACCTTAGGAATCGCGTGCGCAGAAACAAATGCAAGACCCATAACACCACTCTTTGTTGCTGGCAAAGATTAGATTTCTACAGCTGCTCGTATGTGAAACACAGAGCACAGTCCCTAGTAAAATCGACTGATTAGAGCTCTACATGAACAAATAGCAATAGATCACGGGTGCATTGGAAAAACATTAGCTCTTCAGTGACAACATAACCGAAAAGGAACAAAAATCTACTACAATACACTATCAGTACGAAAATGACAAGATACAGAGCTCTTCTACAGCACATTACACCAAGCAAATGGCTTTCAGTTGCACTATAACAGTTTAGCTTACAAGCACCTAATACATTGCGCGACGTTCCATGCATAAATACATCTTGCATAACAAGAGCCATCATCTGACACAGCATAGATTCTGTACTAAAGTCGTGTGTAAGAATAAAGTGAACCATGACTGTCGTGTCGTATTGGGACACAGAACAAAGTGTATATAACTCTTTTAGTTCGTACTTCCGTTTAGTACCACGCAGCACCACGCAGCACCACACAGCACCACGCACCATCGCGCAGCACCATACACCAAAACCAGAATGGTAAACATCGTAGCGTACAACAATACGCAAAACACGATGCAATACCACGAAGTTATACATCAACACAAAGTCTTCCTCGTCATTGAAACACACTGGAACACACTGAAACATCCCTCGTTAACGTACGCCGCCACTCCTGTGCACTGTGTCTGTGTTGGTGTCATTAAAGACAGGTGATGCTACCACATCTTTCCTGCGTATTGTTTGTTTGTTGGTGTCTTGCAATAACTCAGTACAATTCACGCGTCGCGTTGTTATGAAAACCTCCTTGTTATCCAGTATTATTATTCTATAGTCGAAGGTGGTAAAAGTTGTAATCAGTAGATTTTCATCTCGTTTTCAAGTTCATACTACGACTGAATCACCATGAACAACTTGCGCCCGCAGCGAGCGGGTGCTCCAGGACCATTACTCGGTGGTCAGAGCACGGTCGAAGGTGATAGTAATGATGACGTTGAACATGACAGTGGTGATGACACCATCGAACTCTCAGCTCCCGTGGTGAAGAATAGCATATTCAACAGTACTGCCGAGACCAGTAGTAGTCAACCCAGCAAGCAGAGTCCTCAGTCCAACAAGAATGCTGATCTGTCGAAACCCAAAGAAAGATCTCGAGATTCGTTGTTCAGACAGAAAGAAAGCACTTCTTCGTCTAGAGTTAACTCTAAAAAAGACCGTGTCCTAGACGAGCTTGATTTTTATACCAATAACCACTTCTCGAGGTCGTTCAACTCGTTGATCTTGGACGATGTCAATAAGGAGTTGCAAGTTATGCCCAAGAAAAAGATTAACAAATCTCCACCATTTAATATTAAACAAGACTACTACGATAGTGGTGAAATTGTGGATGATTTGTCTGATAGCGACGATTGTAATGATACCCAAATCGACGACTCGCAAATATTCAAGAGTCTTTCGAAATTAGATCGTCATGATTCACATAAAATTGATTCTACATTAGCAATACGTCCGTCGTTGCTGATATCAGATTCTGTGAAGAAGTTTAGCACGCCAGGGAAAACGAGAAATGATTCGGAAGTCAGTTCATCCTCGATAAAACGGTCGTCAAAGTTCCTCAATTTATCTATTAATAACTTGAAATCAAAAATTGATAACATTGAACCAGTTCCGATTTTGGAGGTCAATTCACTTCAAAATTCTCCCAGAAAAACATCACCAACGAACTCTATTCGTACCCCATTCCATTCAAATCTACAGTCTACAAACAAGTTCAAACGACCCCATAAATTGGTTAGTCAGTCTCCATCTCCATCATCTAATAAATCATCATCACCAGATTCCAAATTGACTCCATCGAAATTATCGAGAAAGATGTTTAAAAATGATTTATTATCTCCGAACAAACTGACTCCAGATAGAAGATTCATTAGTCAACCTACATCAACCAAATCATCTATATTCGACAAGCAATCAAATAAGTTACGGAAGACGTTGAATTATCGGAGTCCATTCAGGCCAAATAGCTCACCACCAAGAGTTTCCTATGATTTTGATCCTTCTGATGAAATGGAACTAGACTCTCCTTCCAAAAACAGAAACCATTCTACTTCGTCAACAAGTTCGATACCTGTTTTCCAAGATGAACGTCCTATACACTATTCTACTTCTCCTGGAAACAACAAGAAGCAAACATCTGACGATAAAGAAAACAAATTATCGTACAACTTTGTCAAGCCACTACAGACAGCTTTCAAAACAACAGGACTCTTGAAGAAGACTTCAGTGACCAACAAAAATCAGCAGCCAACACAACCGGAAACACCAATAAAGAGAAATCCATTGATGTTAATCAACACAAACAAATCATCGTTATCAAATATGATATCATCAGTGAACTATGATGACAATCGACACCAAGAAGATTCTGATGTTTCCATTGAGATGGGGAGAAACAATTCGACGTCAATCAATGATTCGAACACATCTATTTTCCGTATATCTTCAGCCAACAATTCTGCAAAGAAGATAAACCCTAAGGACTTGGACTTGGACTTGGACTTGGATATGGATGATATGAATATACCTGAAACACCCACTAAGATTGTGAAGAAATCTAGTTCTACCCCTGCAAATTTAAGCCCCTGCCATAATAGTAAACTTTATCGAATTCAATCGACCTCACATCCGTCATTTGGGTCAGTTAATTATAAAGTTACTAGTTCATCATCGGCTACTTCTACTCTTACCAGCGGTGCAACGTCTACTACCGCACCAACCACTGCATCATTATCACCACCATCTTATATCGCGCTAGATAAGCACCCAAAGAAGTTTTTGAACACTTGCCAAAACATTGAAAAATCTGCATATCTAGAACCATCGACACCAACAAACATGCATTATCCAGATTCGATCAAACAAGATTCAACTTTAAAATTGTCATGTGTTGAGGAATCACCCAGTTCTATCGATCAAACTCTGACCAATTCGTTATATTTCGGAAATGAAGGCTCAACAATCATCCAGGAGATGAATACTTGCAAGATGAAAGCAGATGACCATTTGATCGAGAAATTTGGAATGAAGAATATCAGTTATATAGGTGAAGGGGAGTTTTCAATCGCATTCGAATGCGTATTTCAAGATCAGAAATTTGCAATCAAACGTTCCAAAAAGCCAGTTCGTGGAAAACTTGAGAGGGCAGCAATGATTAGAGAGATTGATGCATTACGGGTATTGACATCTGTCAAAGATAACGAAAAACTCAATCTTCAGGAACAAGAAGAAGGTAAAGAATACCTTGTGTATTTCATTGAAGCGTGGGAGTTTGACAATTATTACTACATCATGACAGAATTTTGTGATAATGGAACATTGGCAGATTTTTTAAATGAAAACACCAACTACAAGATCGATGAATTCAGAATATGGAAAATTTTGATCGAAATACTAAGTGGCCTCAAATTTATCCATTCCAAGAATTATCTTCATCTAGATCTCAAGCCTGCGAATATCTTTGTGACATTCGAAGGTCAATTGAAAATTGGTGATTTTGGGTTGGCAACCAAATTACCAATTTTAGAGAAAGATTTTGACTTGGAGGGTGACCGTAACTACATTGCGCCTGAATTGCTCAATGACAAGATTTATACTCCATTTGCTGATATTTTCAGTGTCGGGTTAATAATATTGGAAATAGCAGCCAATGTAATATTACCAGACAATGGAACACCATGGCGAAAGCTACGGAGTGGGGATTTGAGTGATGCTGGAAGGCTCTCGAGTGACAATATTAGTGAATTTTTGAACCATCAATTATCTTCACTGGTATCGTCTTACAATAACGTTTCCAACTCATCAATCTCAAAAACATTATTGATGAATGCAATGAGCAACCAGCCAATTGCCCCAATGAAGCTTAGAGAGTTAATTCCCCCATGGGCACCAGAATTTCTAGTCAGTGGAGATTCCATGAAACTAGACAAATTGGTGAGCAAGATGTTACGACCAAATCCATTCGACCGGCCAAATGCCAGAGCGATTTTAGACATGGAAGAGTGTGTCATTATCGAGACGAGGCGGAAGGCTGGGGCGACTATCTACGAAGGAGAATTTGGACCCAATGATGACGAGTGATAATTATGACAACGACCAACTTTATGATACCAGTATAGAATAATAGATGCAGTGACGAAGCGCAAAGAACAAAAGCACGACGTAATCCAAATGGCATGATCAAATGCCCATCAAGTAATGTAAGTTCCCATGCAATGTTTGCATAAGTAGTATCGTGACTCGCAGTAATCTGGGACCAACATTTACTCCCAATACATGTAGTCTGTACACACCGAGGTGGTCCACCCCCTGACCTAGTTCTGTGGCCAAGGGCCGTTGGGGCTTCATACAGAACACCGTTTCCACTACCGAGCAGCAAAACAATGGGCGTCTTGTTTGAAGACGGTATTTCCCATTGCCGAGCTGAAACAATAACCTCAGAATAAAATACCCCCGCCAAAATACTCCGTTCCTTCCAGAACTACGCGGAATTGTACCACGGGCACTATCAACATCCCAAACACACCAAGCACACCACATGGGAACCTCCCTGGTACCTTCACCTCCTCAAACCCCAATAGATCTAGCCTCATCCCCTTACAGTATGCGCGCGTACCTGAAAAAAACCGTTTAGTGAAAAATATTCACCAGGCTGTGGGCCAATGCTGGCCCGACCATAAACTGTATCATGACCTGAAACAATTGCGCTATGTTACAGACCTACGTCCACCTTGTAAGGGGTCACCATCAAGAATACCGGTAATTACTAGTTCATAACTGAAACAATTGCCAACTGTAACTGGCATAACCTGAAACATGTTATATGGAGGACCGTACCTTACTTCGCAATGTGATTATACGATGTGGTATTATTAGATATATTAAAGTTTTATCTCAGGTTGGACTCTTCTATTGTTAGTTTATTGTGTTAAATTTGGAGGCACTGATCGCAGGTCCCATTCCACTATATATCCACCCTGTGTCCCGTCAACTTTTTTCTGAGGTTTTGCGGTTGGTTTGCCATTTTGTTAATCTCGTCACCACCTGCTGCTGTAGTCTTTTGCATTGGTGCCTGCGACAGCTGAAGATTTGCTCATATATACCTGGGAGTTCCTAGCAGTTGTCTGACAAGACTTTCTTTTACTGGCTATTCCCGAGAACCAGCACTGTTTCGTCGTACTGTGACTTGCTTTGTCACGTCTTTTCAGTTCTGTTGCACATCTTCTGCGATTTGGTTACCATTAGCCAAGAATCTGACTCGTTAGCGTTTTCCTCGTCCATCGTCGATTTTCAACTGTGTTATCTGATACTTTAGGTCTGCCCACTGCTCCGTGTGCTCGTTGGATTGTATATCTATGGTTGTGATGACAGAAAATACCTACCCTCGCCCACCGCGAGTGTTCTCGCCAGAAAAGTATGACCACAGCCCGTGCTCGTCGGCGACGTCCGTCTCATCACAGCCGTCGTCGTTGTGCTCATCGCCAGGGTTGATAAACTATTCCCCAAAACATAATCGTCCCATGCTGAACATGAACAGAAACATGAAAAAACTCCTGTTGAATCTCCAAAACCAAACAAAATCTACTTCAAATACCTTACCAGATGGAGACGGTCCAGATACAATTAAAGCTCAGATTGTGTACGATCCTCATACCCCATTAAATGGACACAATCTTCAACTACCTCCAGCATTGAAAAAGAGCCAGGAGTCGAATTCTCCATCATCATATATTAAATCAGAAAACCTAAATTCCTCAACTTTACAGTTCCATCCTGGTTCTTCGCCGTTATTTGGTAAGAATGTAGATACAAATTCCAAAGGTTCATCATTTGTGTACGATCAGCTGCCAAATACCCACAACTTTTCACATGAGAACGAAACCACATATGGCCTTAATATTTCGTTCTCAGACCCGCATTCAATTCCTCATCGATCACAATCGACAATACTACAACAGTTTACAGAACCACAACATTCGCTCTCCAACCCTATACTACAGAATCCAATCGATTTCCAACCACCAACACTTCCACAGAGTTCTACAAAAGAAAAACTACAAAGTCCATTTCATTTCCAAAAGAGACACCTCAGAGATACAAGTTTCCCTAGCCCAAGTGGACCTCAAAAGCAACGTCCTCCACAAAATCATTCTAATTCGATAGTTTCCTCCACATGCAACCCAAATATAAAACTGCCTGAAAACTTCAAAAAATTTGAACCAGAATTCAAAACAAACAAAGCAAATACAGGCTCAAGCACTACATCGATTTTACTGGATGTGAAATATCGCGATGTAAATATTCCCCAATCACCAGTGTCACCTCCTCTTAATCTGATAACAAACAACACAAAGCCCTATCTAAAAAACATCAAAGACAAGCCACTTCCACCAACACCATACGAATCTTCAATTATACAGCAATACCTCGAAAGTCCACCTTCAGGAAGACAAGACTTACAACGAGACCACAACTCTCTAGAGGAACTCCAGGAATCGATTTCCACAAATGTTTACCCTGATGGACCCAGGAATGTGCTTAATGACAAATTATTTCTTTATTCTGATCCTGTAAAGGACCAGAATTTTGATTTAGCAAAGTACGATTTGGTGATTGGTGTTGCAAAAGAGTGTGAAGATTTATCATGGTATTTTCAACACCGTCCTGGAAAGGAATACATGCATGTACCATGGAGCCACACATCTGCCATTTCAAAAGAACTACCTGAAATCGTTACAAAGATCGACAAATACTATCAGCAAGGATTGAAGGTACTAGTTCATTGCCAGTGTGGTGTTAGTCGAAGTGCTTGTGTAATAGTTGCATATTTTATGTTCAAATTCAACATTGGAGTCAACGAAGCTTACGAATTGTTGAGAACTGGAACACGACACCTGTCTGGAATAGGCTTTATTGAGTCGATTAAAGAAAAGGGTACGATAATTGAAGCTTGTGACAGGATTTGTCCCAATATGAGACTAATCTTTGAATTGATGGACTTTGGTGATACTATGAAAGTCAAAGCATAATCCTTACATATAATACCGTAAATAGCTAATAATAAGTTAATGATAGAAACTTCAGTTTATCTACTACAATAAACCATGCACTAAAGGAATAAATAGATCCTGCCAAAAAAATGTCACGTCCAGAACAACATGAATCTCCCTAACCAGTAATAGCACCAATCAACCAAAATACACGGGAACTGTTGCCCCAAGACTCAGCCCAAGGTATTCTTTCCTAGCTCAATTGGTGATTGTAGCATGCTTGTTAGTGTATGGTAGCGCCTCCCTTACGTTTTAGAAAAAAACCAGAAAAATTCTATATTGCAAGCAACAGTATATTTTGTTCAAGCCCACCATTGGAATACAGCGCAATGTCGTACAACCGAAGTAGTTATTTTCCGCTTCGGTACTCTTCTGGTGGAACAGGAAACAATGGCGACTCAAGCCAAAACAATAATCCAGGAAACCATGATTCTGGCTCCCGTGGTGGTAACCAAGAAAAGTATGGAAACGACCATTCATCATCGTACAGCAGCCGAAACGACTACTACGACTCCTATCGTGGTAGCTCTCACTCCAAATACTATAAAAGATACAACAAATACAACCATTCTGGTGGACCAAGCGGTGCCAGTAATCCTCCCATGAGTCGAAATAATTCTTACAATGGGTCATATTCATCAAGAAGAAAAGACAGGTATGATTCTTATCCTGGTACTCTGAATTATGATTCATATGAAAGTCGAAGTTTTGATAAATATGACGACTACAGTAACAACAATGGAGTTAAATCACGACCTCTGTATGATGATTCTAGTTCTAGGTTAGATAAACCATTACAACAAGAAGACAGAAGAAACCCTACAGTATCTGCAGCAGGATTTCGAAATGAAAGAAGAGGTGCATCCAACCAGTCAATTAATAACGACTTTAAAGACGACAGAAGAGGACTACCTGGCCAAGGGTCTCGTGGTTTTAAGGATAATAGACGTGGTCTAGGTTATGAGGAAAGAAGGAAATCACCACAAACTGACTATGATGATGCAAATAGGCGAAATTACTATGAATATGGCGATGATAAACGACCTTCACAATCAGATTATCGAGAAGACAGACGCAGAGGCTCAAGTTATAGACCACTAAATAACCGACCTAAAGACAAGCCGCGGATACTGGAAATGAAGTCACACTACAAACCAGAATCAGAAGAAAGACCTAGTGAACTCAGAAAAGAAGAATTACGAAGCGAAATCAGACAGGAAGAAAAACCAAGCGAAGTCAAGCAGGAAGAAAAACCAAACAAAGTTAAAGAAGAAGAAGAAGAAGAAGAAGAACCATCAGATGAGCAGTTATTAATAGAAAAAGAATTGGAGCAGTTGGCACAAGAACAGAAACCAAAGCAAGAAACAAGACGTTCATTTGATAGACTGTCAACTCCGACACTGCAAAATAAGGCTACAGAGGACAAAGAACAATTGCAAAAGGATGAAAATAAAGAGATAGAGGAAAAATCTAAATTATCTGATGTCCCTGATTCTAGTAATGATAGTAAAACAACTACTGAAAAAACAGAAAACGAACTTCCACAACCAAAAAACCCAGATGATTCACAAGTTGATAGCACAAAGGGGTCAACATCCATGGAAATTGATAAGGTGGAGGAACCAAAAGAAATCGAAGCAAGTTCAAAATCAGAAATGAGTCAGGAGAGCGAAAAGATACCAACTGAGGACGAAGATATATCATTGACTGATCAAAAAATTGGCATTGACATTGCCTGTGAAAAACTGTTGAACCAATCCCCAGATGAAAAGGAGCTGGCAAGGTCTAATTCTTTTGCTGATACATCTGCTCTTTCTCCAATTCGTGATAATGTGTCAGAACCAGACTTCAATTTTAACAACCTTGTCACTATAGAAGAAAATCAACCAGAAGACAAAGCAAAAACAACTGTTAAAGAAAACATGCAAAAGTCTGATCAAAATGATAATGAGACCGACCTCTCAGAAGCTGAAACTGTGGTTGCAAGATCTCCTCCAAGAATTAACAAAACGAGAAAGTTAATCCGTAAAAAGGAATATGATGAGAATCGTCACAACTTGAAAAGAAAGAAGAGAATTTATAGTTCTGAAGATGAAGATGAAGATGAAGAAGATGATAACGACAATGAAGTAAATGAAGAAAGGGAACCAAAGAACGAAATGGAAGACGACGAGCAACAACATGAAGAGGAAGATACTGAAAAGGAACGTATTTATCAGAAGGCTCATAATCGTAAACCAAAGGATAAGCCTTATAAAATCAAGCGAGATTCAGGTGGAAGATCACTTTTGCAACGGGCGTGTAAAAAGGGAGATTTGAAACTCATTGAAGATTATTTATCTAGAGGAGCTGATGCAAATGAAAAAGATTTTGGTGGTTTCACTTGCTTACATGAGGCAGCCTTAGAGGGCCATACTGAAGTTGTAAAACTTTTAATCAAATACGGTGCTGATGTTAATGCTAAAGCAGATGCTGTTGGAGATTCAGAAACTCCATTAATCGACGCAGCAGAGAACATGCATTATGACACAGTAAAGATATTGCTCGAAAATGGAGCTGATCCAACTATCTATAACATTGATGGTTTCACAGCATTGACGAAGATTTATAACGAACATGCAAATGACGAGGAATATGCGGAGATAGTTCAGTTATTGGAAGATTGGATTGCCAAAGCTCAACAATCGAAAGACTCTGAGGCTGAAAATGAAGCAAAGTTTTCAAAACGAACTAATGTTGATGATCCGAATGACACCTATTTTGCAGACTTGATTAAACGGAAAGGTATTTATAAGTATGCTGCTGAAGGTTCCAAGGAACTCACTGCAAACTATTTTGTATCTGGTAATAATCTTGAGTCAAGACCAGATATATTAAATTTGGCAGCTAGAAATGGACATGTCGAGTTGGTGGATATTATTTTAGGGTTAAATCCTCATCCATATGATTTGAATACCGAGAATGCTTGTGGGATAACTGTTTTGCTTGCATCTGTTGGTCGTGGACATTTTGCTGTGGTTGAGTCATTGTTGTCTAAAGGAGCAGATCCCCTTAAAAGAAGACCACAAGATGGTTTGACTGCATTGGAGATTGCTCAGAGATCAATTCACTTCGATGCAAAAGAAGTTGAGTTACTTGAAAAGTGTATCGAAAAGAAGCTGTTATCTGCAGCTTCCTCAGGACGAGCTTCTCCTGCCTTATCTCAACTGACAAGGGACAGCAATGTCAAGAAGACCGATGTCGAGAAGCAAAAGAGCAAGCCGGTGGTGAAAGATGAGTCGGAAAATGAGGAGTATAGTAGCAGTGACGATGAAATTAGACCAGGTAGGAGCTATCAGAAGCTTGATGTGGATAAAAAGAGAAAAGGGTCTGAAGTTGACAAAGAACGGAACCTTAAGAAGCTCAGAAGAACCAAGTCTGATTCCAAAGTTAAACAACAATCAAGTAGTGTTTTTGGCAATATTAAGGAAGATGTTGTTGTGACTCAACGAGTGGTATCTTCGTCACCACAACCTGAAAAAGCCAAGACTAAAGGTAGTCAGCCTGCACTAGCTGCGGTGCCAATTCCTGTGCCTTTAACCAAGGCTCAAGAAGAACAAAAGGCGAAGAATGCAGAACAAGCGAGAATTTGGCAAGAAAAAGTCGAGGCAAAGAAACGGGCCAGAAGAGAAATGTTTTTGAAATCAGAAAAGGAAAAAGAACGTAAGAAACAGGAAGAGGAAGAGAAACGGGCTGAAGAAGAAAAGAAGTTAGCTGAAAAAATGCAAGAAGTACAAAGTAGACTCGTGAAAGAAGCAGAAGAGAAATCGAAGATGTTGAAGCAAAAACGAGTAATTTTGCGGACCAAATTGTCTACCAACAACTATCCAATTGGCCTCAAGCACATCAAATTCAACAGGCAATTTTCTGAACTGGATATCAAAGCTTATCTTCCCTTCTACATTTTCACCATCAACGACACCGACTATGTAATTGATTTACAAGTATCGTTGATCACCGGCACACCAATCAGTGAATTTATTGACACCGTGACGGACAAGATTGAGCTAACAAGCACCGACAAGTCCAAAGTGTGGAAGCTATTTTTCACGATGATTGGTATCGACAAGAAGAAGCCCACAATTCAATACAAATTGTATAACGAAGGACACTCGCAGTTCAGCTTTCTCTTGCTTCACTTTATCAAGTACGACGACATCCTCAAGTGGATCAAAGAACACCATCCAAAGTTTCACGAATATATCGAAAGTCACAACCAGTACAACCATGTGGCATTGGAGTCCTTACAGCCATTCAATGACTCATCCACGAAAACAATCATCAACGAAACAAACACTGACTTCACCATTGATATTGGCCATATTGAGAAGTCTGTCTTCATTCCACCAAACTTGAAACGGAGAAAAGATTCTTTGCGAACAATCCAAAATGCTACCACGCCATTGTGGTAGCGTGTGCTGAATGAGTTTCAGCTTGTATTATTATGGTTTTAATTGTATAAATTATAGTGTATAGTATAATGTATCGGGTATGGGGAGGTAGCTCATTGCGAAAATTACTAGATCAGACAAGAATCTTTATTTCTTTCAATCACCATTTATGTCGACGTACGAGAAGTAAGTATTGGTATTGAATGGTACGAGAGTGTAAGACGAGTAGTACTAACTTTTCAGAACGTCGCGATCGTCGTTGTTCGATGAGCAAGCTGATGACGAAAATGACCAACAGTACATTGCCCCAAACATAGAATTCGAGTTTGTTGAAGTAGACCATGACGATGTAATTGACGGACCAGACAAGAATGGTAATGATGGCAGCACCGAGCCAGCGGAGGAGTTTGACTTTCCGTTATTTGGTTCCAATCCTGTTGTTCAAGAAAAACCCGATGAGGTTGAATTTCCATTATTTTCAGTATCATCCCCACAAAGTACAAAGCCCGAGGACAGAGGGCGGCTGGAAACACGAGTGATGAAAGTGTCGTTACGTGAAGAGTCAGTAGAGTCGATAAAGCAAGTACGACCTCAATCGTACTATTTTGCTCAATACACCGCAAACGACAGACAACAGTTCGCTGCTAGTGCGGTGACGATCGAGCAAATCCACTACATCCAGAGCATACCGTCTGTAGTTGTAGACCCGTGGAGATGTATTGATTTGGATGTGCACAATAGAAAGATAGATACCGAGACGAGGTTAGAGAAAAAAAGAGCACAGTCCAGACCAGGGACCAAGACAAGGAAAGCCGTGATAGAAAGCCGAGTGCGAAGACTCGAGAGGGAAAAAATCTACAAAAGACTTGAAAATGAGCGATTGGCCAAGTTGAGAAAGAAGATGTTCCGGAAGCGAGGAGGAAAGAAGCACAAGAAGGGGGCATCAAAGGGGTTAAAAGCACCTGCGACCAAGAAACCGAAACTCGAAACCAAGTAGTGGCAGTAATGAGGTGATGACGTCGGGCATGAAAAGTGGTTAATTTGGCCGTGTCAAATCTGGTGTCAATTATTGATATATTTGCGACAATAGGCACAAACAGGAAGTACACCATAAACCACCGTTTAACACCCACAAATCGACTACTGCAACAACATTCAACTACAACAACATTCAACTACAACAACAACAACATTCACCTCGTTATCACAAACTCGTGCCTACACATACAAATAGTTTGCAGTAACGGAAATTTATAGACTATTTAGAAACCACCAAATTGTAGTTCGCAGCATTTCAGATTTTCAGAACTGAAAAATTAACTTCTATATCTTTATTTTCACCACAACAACCAATTCACAACTCAATTGAGTAAACAATCGACTTTCACTGGGTAGTTTCATTTTGTAGAATTACAAAAGTGTAATGGAAACTTGTTTTGTTACAAATTAATCACAGTTGAATAAATATCACCATGGTGTACCTGGGCAAGAGTGAAGTAGAAGATTTCGAAGCATTTTTGGAGGCAGATTTCAGCCCACAAAGTTTCGCCAACGATTTGATCGTGGGTGTTAACGGTAATGACTGCGACGAATTGGACCTTGTCACACCCATCAAGAAGTTGAAATTCGACATTGAAGAATGTAATAAGCGAATGGAAAAGATCGCCAACGGAAACTACGAATCGCTCGTGGAAAACTTCAACCAGATCGAGACTGCCAAGCAGTTGTTGAAAAGTACGATAAATCCGTCAGTCGAGCGAGTCAATTTGTCATTTGAGAGAATTCAGTCGGAAGTAATCGTGCCTTATGATGAGGCAGTTAAACTAAACAGTGCGTTGAAGAAAGTCCACAAGACTTTGGAAATCTTGAGAGGTGCCAGTTTCTTTATCATAATGATCCAACAATTACAGTCGCTAGAAGAATCAAATAACATCGTCAAGCTAGCGAGGTTGCACAATCAATTGTCCCAGATTTATGAAGCTGAAGCCACCTCAACATTACTACCGATCAAGCTAATCAGGAACTACCAAAGTATTCAGTTCACCAAGAAGACTAAACTCTTTAATGATGCCACAAACACCGTGACTAACGAGATCAATCACCATAGTTCATTCAATGATAAAAACGAAACATTACAGAGCAACTTACAAGTATTGTACATTTTGAATCCAAAAGACTTTTTCTCGGTGTTGGAGAAGGCAAGTTTGAATCGACAAGTGCAGCATGCGTCTACACAATTACAAAGATCGTTACAGTCGCCACGAAACTTCACCGAAGTCATTTCTGAAATCAAGGAAAATGCTGACGAATACTTCAAGACATTAATGGCAATTCTTTGCAAATGTGCACCTAAAGGTGAAGATTTAGCATCGCTAGCATTGAAGTATTACGACAACACACCATTGATAGATATTTTTTGGCAACGGGTTGCTTTGAAATTCAAGAAGAATATTGCTGCTACTATGGCTAGAGGTGGACCGATTGCAAAGAACTTGAAATTGTACAACGAGGGTTTAAACAAAACTGTCGAAGACACTTTTCAAGATACACCAGAACAGCTGTTGTTGCTTGATGCTCTTTCTATTATTCTTGGAGGACAATGATGTAGAAGCGTAATTTTATCATTCACGTCTTAGAATATATATCTACGTTAGACTAATACTGCAATCGTTTATTGCATTTTTGGCTATGGATTATATATGGATATATAAAATGTACATTACTATTCTAATCATTGGCTAATTTTGCTTTTTAACAGAGTTAAGAAATCTCTGTATGATGGTTCTGAACCGATCTTGTCCTCAACAAGACAACTATAAGCCCACATTCTTAATGCCATTAGGTCACGTTGTTGAGAAATCTCCATTGGTTCATTTGAAGATCCTCCAATAACAACGTACAAGTTCTTCCAAACAATGGAATCATTTTGTTCTCTGATCTTTCCGATAATTTGTCTGATTCTATAATTAATATCTGATTCTTCTCTGGAAAATTCCAATAATTCGGTTTTACCTGTTGGTACAGCGTACAAATTGTCAGTTCCAAATAAGTCTTGAACCAAGTCTGGAACAACATTACCTGATACCCAAAGGAACAATTCTGACGAGTTATCAATCAAGTACAAACCGTAGTTCTCCCATGAAGATTTACTGTCGTTGATTGGTTCAGGCATCTTGATATTTGTCGTTGTGATTTCTTCTTCTTCACCAGTCTCTTCATTGACTTGGATAATCTTTTCTGGCAATCCACAGTCATCTGGCATGTCTAGTAACGAATACACGGTAGGGTAGATGTATTTCACCAATTGGCGAATTGGTGCAGATCCCAAGGTGTTCAAAGCAGCAGCTCTATGATCAGCTGGTACTCTATCAGCTCTGAGTCCCAAGTGTTTGGTCAAAGAAAATAATAATAATGGCAACATTCTCAAGTTAGTTGAAATTTGTAATGGAGATGCTCCAGATACATTTCCAGCAACCAATTCTCTTCTGTAAACCGTTAAAATATCAACGACTCTACTGATCAAGTATTCTCTGGCCTCAGGTAAACTGGTTGATAATGCCTTTTCAATGGCTTTATGAGTGAAGTAATTGGTGATAGCCAATTGATCAGCTGATGCATATATATCAGCACTCTTTGATGATGTTGGAATAGCTAAGTTCATCACTCTGATTCTTCTTTCACCAAAACAAGTGGAGTGTAATACTGCAGCTTGGAAGAACACAACTGGTTTACTAACGTTTTCCTCTATGCTCATTTCAATACAGTATGATTGATCTCTTGGGAAAGTAGGGAATGAACACAAATCTGATGATCTGTTGAAGAAATTACCGTAGAATCCACTCATTCTGAATCCAGTTGAACCTCTAACTCTCAACACTGCTTCAAGAGCAATATCCATGGATAGATGATCGCTAACTTCCTTGGACAATTTGGTGACATCTTCAGCTTTTGCTGATGACCAAGCTGGGTAGAAATGGGTTTGACCAGCGGTGAATCTTGGTAAGTTCGCCAAGGTGGCAACATCTTGATAACTTGATGATGTCAAGAACAAATCAACTGTAACTTGAGACGAGTTACAAGTAACAGCAAACGATTTGTAGAAACTGTCGGCTGCAGTTAATAAAGTTTTAGCTTCTTTTTGTTTACCAGCAACACCTGCCTCATCACGAATAGACAATTTACCTTCACCAGCATTTGGTAAGGTAGCAGAGAAACAAATTAACTTACCACCAATGTTGTGAATCATCTTGTGACCAGCTTTCAACGCTGGTCCCAAAGCAAAGCCTTGGTTAGCAGTGTCTTCAAAGTATGTTGGGAAGTCTAATAACAATTTCTCAATGGCTTGTCTGTTTTCGTCCAAGTTAATCAATAATCCATCTGGACTTGGCAAGAATGGTTCATCAATATCGGAAACAACCAATTCTTCAATGCCGTCCAACCCTTCGTTAAATTTAAAGTAATGTAACGATGTGTCGACCCCAATGAATGCAACTCTGGCAGTTTTGTTTTGATTTGGAATTCTGTCCAAACTCTCCAAAATAGTTCTTGTGATGGTACCAGTCAAACCAGAAGTAACAGCATTAACAGACACATCGATAATAAACGCAAACACAATTGGCTGGGGAGTTCTGGCCATATATTCTTTAGGAGCAACGAATTCTACCACGGCATTGTTCAATTCAACTCGATCGAATTTGTTCTTCGCAGTACCAGTATATTCGTCGTATTCAAAGCTGGAAGGAATGTCATTCAACAAGTTACAGAAGTTACATCTCCAACGTCTTCCGTTTTCAGCCAACGTGACAAACGGGTTGATGTACCCTCTACACCTTCTACATCTCGAAATGGTTGTGTCTGACGTGACAGGAACGTTTTCATCTTCGATCTTCAACGCGTTGTACGGCTTGACAATCAACGCCAATGGCAACTTGGTCTTCTTGAGTAAACCGGAATTGTTTGGAATTACATTCAATGTCGATCTGAAATAATCTGGCCCGGCATTTGCCAACTCGTTGTTGGTCAAAGCCGTGCCTGGTGGTAATACAATTGGTGGTGGGGTGAACTCCAAATCCCCAATGGAAGGTGGTAATTCTCTGGATAAATCACATGTATACAACTCGTTCATGGGTAAACTGGCACCAGCACCCATTCCTTGTGCTTGGAATTGGTTAAAACCGTATCCTCCAGCCCCAGCCCCAGCACCAACCCCCGGGGTACCTGGTTGTGGTGGTTGAAGTGGTTGGTGTGGCTGGGTGTAATCAAATTGTGCCGGTTGCTGAACTTGCGGAGATGCTTGATAGCCGTTATAAGCTGGCTGAACACCAGGTTGACCGCCTACGTTCATATTTTGAAATTGATTTTGTATTTGATCCACGCCGTATGGTGCTGGAGGTTGGGCAGGAGCACCAGGAGCTGGTACACCTGGTACACCTGGTGCACCTGGTGCAGCCGCAACAGGGGGAATTCCCCCAGTAGCATATTGCGGCTGTGGGTATGCTCTTCTTCTACTTGACATCGTCGCGGTATCAAATATTTAGTCTTGTGGTCGAATCAAAATGTTGTCGTATTATTGTTTCGGTTTTTCCTACGTGGTCACAATTGATGTCCGGGTAAGTGGGTTTACCGCGACAATTTTTGTTGCGTACCGCGACGGCCGTGGTATGTGGGGGCGATTTCGCGGTACGTCCGTGGTACGTCCAGCGAGAGGAGAAAAAACCATTGAACTTTTCCAAGAATAGGCACAATTGCCCTATATTGGAGTGATGAAACAAGAGTTTTAAGATATGGGACGTATTCTGGTTATGCGTGTAAGCATGTATGCTATGCTTTAAGTTTATTTGATAAGAAATGATTGGAAAACAACCTGCTTTTTTCAAACTTCGATTCTCTAAAGTGCTGTACTCAGCAAGCCTGGACGATAGCAGCATCATTGCAAAGTTGGAGTTATGTGCTATCAGGTTTACCTGTTCCAAGTGCAATTCCAATGTACTCAGACAACTGTGTGGAATCTTGTAAACTTTTTGCAGCCTGGAACACCTGTATGTACTGCGATGAGCATCGTAAATATAATGAAAAAAATCAGAGTTTAAATCATAACTAGGCAAACATGGGTAAGGAAGACAAGAAGAGAAAGTTGGACGACGCTGTCGACCAAGTAGAGAAGAAGCAAAAGAAGGAGAAGAAGGAGAAGAAGAAGGAAAAGAAGGAGAAGAAGGAAAAGAAGGACAAGAAAGAAAAGAAGGATAAAAAAGACAAGAAAGAAAAGAAAGAAAAGAAGGAAAAGCTGAAGAAAGAAAAGAGTGAAGTTGAATCCAACGACTCTGAAATGTCCACACCAGTCGCTTCTTCCCAAGGATACTCTCAATCCGAGACTCTTACCAACCTTCCACAATCTGAGATTGATTCATTTTTATCAACTAATGAAGTTACAGTTGAAGACCCAAGCAATTTGGGTTTGAGACCGATTTTGAGTTTCGATCAAATCCAGTTGGAGTCCAAGATTGCTAAGGTTGTTTCCAAATTCCCTAAGCCAACCCCGATTCAATCTGTATCATGGCCATATCTTTTATCAGGAAAAGACGTTATTGGTGTGGCAGAAACTGGTTCAGGTAAGACTTTTGCATTTGGTGTTCCAGCAATCAACAACATGTTGACTTCTGGAGCTAGCGGATTGAATGTTTTGGCCATTTCTCCCACCAGAGAATTGGCAATGCAAATTTACGATAATTTGGTTGACTTGACTGCGAAAACCAACATTGAATGTTTGGCAGTGTACGGTGGTGTTTCTAAAGACGACCAAATCAAAAGAATGAAAACAGCCAACGTGGTGGTAGCAACTCCAGGGAGATTGCTCGATTTGATTAATGACGGGGCTGTTGATTTATCTGGCATCAAGTACCTTGTTTTAGATGAAGCTGACAGAATGTTAGAAAAAGGGTTTGAAGAAGATATCAAAGCCATCATCGGATACACTCCAAAGAACAGACAGACTCTTATGTTTACTGCCACCTGGCCCAAGGAGGTCAGGGAGTTGGCCCACACCTTCATGAAGTCCCCAATTAAGGTCAGTATTGGGGATAGAGATGAGTTGAGTGCCAACAAGAGAATCACACAAATCGTCGAAGTCATCGACCCTCGTGACAAGGAGCGTAAGTTCTTGGGGTTATTGAGAAAGTATGCCAATGGTAACGACAAGGTGTTGATTTTTGCCTTGTACAAAAAAGAGGCCACGAGAATCGAAAACTTGTTGAACAGACAAAACTACCAAGTGGCGGCGATTCACGGGGATTTGAGTCAGCAGCAAAGAACCGCGGCATTACTGGCGTTCAAATCGGGATCCAAAAACTTGCTTTTGGCCACCGATGTTGCTGCTAGAGGGTTGGATATTCCAAATGTCAAAGTCGTCATCAACTTGACCTTCCCGTTGACGGTGGAAGACTACGTCCATAGAATCGGTAGAACCGGGAGAGCTGGCCAAACTGGTACCGCCCACACGTTATTCACCGAGCACGAGAAGCATTTATCCGGTGCATTGATGAACATCTTGCGTGGGGCCAACCAGCCTGTTCCTGATGAATTATTGAAATTCGGTGGCCACACCAAGAAAAAGGCTCACAGTGCGTACGGGGCATTCTTCAAGGATGTCGATATGACCAAAACGGCTAAAAAGATCAAATTCGACTAAGCGCGAGTGGCCCGTTTGTAACGCCACCAGGAACCGCGTGGAACATTGAAGAAACGGCGGGAAAAAACCACGTAGACGGTTTCATGGTGTGTGATTTGCCAAACCACGCGCCGGAAATCACCCCACGTCGTTCACTTTGCCGCACTCTTGCCATGTTTGTGTTGATGATGCCACAAATTCATCGATGATTCGTGTCAAGATATGGCTCTAGTAGACAGCACTGATTATAGACACACTAATGTTGCACTTTTTGCGACCATTTTGCAACCATTTTCTGTAACATACCACGATATAGAATTATTATACGCACCTACGGACCTACATACGTCAAACTCCGCCACCGCCGGCCCAATTACTAAGTAGTATCGGCCATTTGTAAGCTGGATTCCTTCGGTGGTGGTGCCTGCACAGGCGCCAGAATTTCTGTTGGTGATGCGTGTCAAAATCGCATCAATTGGAAATATAACGGCCGTGCCAGAACTAACTGCCATACCAAACAACAATTTGCCACGGGAATATTGGGGGTTGTGCACGATGAGAGCGTTTTTGTTGTTGTTAGTGCTGAGTTTGTGGAGTTTTGTCGTGGGGACCCACGATTTGGCGAACTTTTCGCCGTTTGACTCGCCAGAGTTCTGTTCCCAGATTATTACCTCAACTTGCAACACGACATTCAACTACATTGATGAGTTGAACACAGAAATCCGGCCGTATCTTGTGGATCTTGTGCGTACTGAGTACTTCAAGCATTTCAAGTTGGATTTGGACAAGCAGTGCAAGTTCTGGAATGCACAACACTTCTGTGCTACTGAGAACTGTGCGGTGGAGATTTTGAGTCCTGAGCAGTTCAACTGGTCGACTGTCGATAACGATGCCTACAAGCCATCGAAATTGGGGCAAATCTCCATTCCAGAAACTACCGATTCTCTGTCTCCGTCAAATGTTCCGGAAACTTGCGAAGACTTGGACTACTGCCACATCGACGATGACCACCATTGTGTGTTTGTCAACTTGTTAGAGAACCCAGAACGGTTCACCGGGTACGGAGGTGCCCAGTCGTTTGACGTATGGAAGGCTATCTACTCAGAAAATTGTTTTCCCAACACAAACCCAATGTCAATGGTGTCTAATGAGAAGGAACAGTGTGTGGAAAAGAACTTATTTTACAGAATCGTGTCAGGTATGCATGCGTCCATCGCAGTACATCTCTCAAACGAGTACTTGGACGGTCATACTGGGGAATTTTACCGGGATTTGAAGGTATTCATGGAACGAGTCGGCTCACATAATGACAGATTGGCCAATATATACTTCAACTATGCCTTAGTATCACAGGCGTTGGTCAAATTGAACAAGATTCTTCCGTTAAGTTCGTATGTTGTGTCTGGACAAGACGATATTGCGGTATCTCTTGACCCAGGAGCCAACTCAAACTATGATGTGTCTACACCTCAAACTGATTTTGAGTTTAATGATGGTGAATACGATACTTTGTTGAACAACATCTTGCCATCGTTACTGGAACATACTTTGTTCAACACGTCGACCCTTTTTAACCCAGCTACCACTGATCCAAATTTGAAAAATGAGTTCAGATCAAGATTCAAAAACATTTCCGCCATCATGGACTGTGTGGGATGTGATCGGTGTAGAATGTGGGGGAAATTACAAACCATTGGATATGGTACGGTTCTTAAAATCTTGTTTGAGAACGATGTAGATCAGTTGAAATTCAGAAGAATAGAGATTGTGGCATTGGTCAACACGTTTGATAGACTTTCCAAATCAGTTGAAGCCATTAACATTTTCAAAGGCATGTATGCCGAACATTTGGAGCAAGTGAAGTTGGGAAAAGCCCAACCGGGAGATTACGATACTAGACCTAAACACGAAGGTATTAATTTCCCATTCAACTCGGCATTTGATTCTCAGGTATTATCGAATTCGAAGCCTAAACCAGTCAACCAGAAGCAACCAAAGAAAATTGCTGAACCCATAGAGGAAAATACAAAAGAAAGCTTCGGACAAACTTTCAAACGAGAATTTAATGCCACATTGCATGAAGTCAACGAAGCCGTCAAGTTCGTTATTATGTCATATATCACATTCCCCAAAACTGTGGCGAAGTTCGGTATCGTCAAGCTCAACCTTTGGTGGAATGCATTCATTGGTGCTCCGCAGCACAACTACTATGGAGAGGTAGGCTTGTCCGAGCAACAAGAATATCTTAACTTTATATCGGAATGAAGGATGGAAATGTTTTAAACAGGGAATAATGTTAGACAATTTACTGTAAATAATACCAAATAAAATTTTGAAATTGACTGCTTGTAATTGCCTAAATAATTTATCACTCGAGACGCTCGCTCAATCGGGAAATTTGCAACCATTAGCAATATTTTCCACATTGGTAGCTTGAGGGAACCAAACGGACCAAACCAGCTCGGTCCTGCGACAACCAACGTAACTGGACATAGTAGGCAATATTCGTCAACGAAATCTGCACAGAAAACAACGCCAACGTACTCCGATCCAACTCCCTAAAGCAATCATTTTTCAGACGTACAGTACGAGTAAATTGGAAGGGAAAAATGGCAATCAATTAATAATAGCAAGCGTCAATACTTACGTATAAATAGGTACGGTTATATCGCAACAATTGACGCAATTGGACTATATATTTCAACATGACTAAGTTAGCCACTGAAACTCGCTTCAAATTACACGATGGCCACGAAATCCCTGGTTTGGGATTGGGAACAGTTCCACCAGAAGATAAATCGGAAATTGTCCAGCAAGTGATTACTGCCGTTAAGGCTGGGTATCGTCATATCGATACAGCGTGGTACTATGGGTCAGAACCTTACATTGGACAAGCATTGAAGCAGTTGTTTGACGAGAAGGTCGTTACTCGTGAAGAGCTCTTCATTACTTCCAAGGTGTGGCCATCTTTTTGGCATTCACCAGAAAAGTCATTGGACACTTCATTGAAGGACTTGGGTGTAGATTACGTCGATTTGTTTCTTCAACATTGGCCCATCTGTCTTCATGGCGATGAAAACGGTTTGCCTACTGCTCCTAAGGACAAAGATGGTAATTTAGTTTACGATGATGATCCAGTTGATGGAAAAAAATACCTTGAAGTGTACCACGAATTGGAAAGAATTCGTGATGATACTACTAAAGTTAGATCGATTGGAGTAGCAAACTACTCAATTCCTAAATTGAAGGAGTTGTTGGCTGTAGCTAAACATAAGCCTGTCGTTAATCAGGTCGAATTGCACCCACAACTTCCCCAAAAAGAATTGGTCAAGTTTTGTACGGAGAACCAAATTCATGTTACTGCGTACTCGCCTTTGGGATCCACTGGTGGTCCAGTATTGAAATTACCGTTGATCAGAAAGCTTGCTCAATCTTACAATGTTACTGAAAATGAAATTGCTCTGGCTTATCACATTTTAAACAGCAGATCAGTTATTCCTAGATCTTCTAATTTGGAGAGAATTAAGACCATTATTAGGTTGCCCCAGTTGACCAAAGAAGAGCTTGGTGAACTTGACCAAATTGGTATCGACCATCCTCACAGATATATTAATGATTCCTGGGGCTATGGTATTGGTTTTAAGTGGTGGGAAGGTGATACGCTTAGTAAGAAGTTCGATTAAGTTTATAGGATGATTGCATCGTTTCTATGTTTAGCTAATTCTCCCAGATCAAATGAAAGATAAAAATATAGTAAAATGAAAAAAGAATGGACGAGTCCGGAGTCGAACCGGAGACCTTTCGCATGCTAAGCGAACGCGCTACCAACTACGCCACACGCCCTTTTGTATACAACGTAAATCTTGCTTCTGATCCAGCTGCAAATATTGAGACTACAGACCCAGGCTACATAAATCCCGATTTTTTCCCAGTTCTTTGTATGTTGGTATAACATTAACTCTCGTAAACACAATCTATGTAACTTAGAAAACCTAACGAGAAAACATTACCCAACTTTCTCCATTTTTGGTTAAAAAAAAAATAATTTTCAGTTTCGTCTAGTTTCCGCGGAGGGGACTCTATAATTTTATTGAAAATAATATGATTTGGAGCCTCCAAATGTAAATCTTGTACAAGTCGGACAGAATATTTTATTTCATACTGTTTTAAATTATATTGAACAGCTGATTTAAAATAAAAAAAGAGTTCAAACTGTTCACTTCACATAAGCAATAAATGCCATTTAGTCAAAACAAAGATACAGGTAAAACAAAGAGATAAGCAGAGTGATGACGATCATTTACGTTTTCAGTGATTACGTGTATTCTATGCGTATTACTCACACCAACACAGTGTCTAATTCATTTTAAGGGGTTGAAATGACTCATAGGGATAATTGAAGTTAAGTTCCAGTTCTGAAAAAACGATTAACTTGACATTGCTCAGGAAAAAATGAGCTAATTCCGTGCAGTTGTGAACAATACAGTAAATCAGATAGTAAATTTGTATATTGATTATAAAACAGTGACTGAAAGTTCTGACGGGAAGATGAATTGAAATGATGATGAGAACAAAAGCAACTACAACTCTAGTAAGCTAATTAAATAGGGAAAGATCAACTTTTTCTATACTTCTTTTTTAATTCTTTGTTTTTCTGATGATGATTTATTTTGACAGGATAAAATTCTATTGAGTCCTGTAATGGCTGGTGGCTGACAGTCTTTTTGGCTGGTGCGGAATGCGATTTCTTCATGGAGATAATTGTGGTAGGTTTATCGACATTCATCAACGCCGCCTCAGCATACGATAAAGGCTTTGTATTGATATCAACTAAATCGTTTTCGTCATCAATATCCATATCAAGTCTTAACAACTTGTGGTCGTTAGGGATTACAAACGACTTGGGAATTGGTCCAGATTCCACTGGAACTGGCTTTTTTGACCACGAAGGAAATTTCAAGTTGAACATGCTAATTTCTTGAAATCAAACTCTCTTATGGTAGTTCTGTTACTGTGTTAAACGTGGGTTGCTCTACTCGTTGAAAGCAGATGCTTAATATATTCTATTAATTGGGAAATACAACAGTAACGGATGGATAAATAATAAATAGTGACGAGTCGCAAATTTATATATAACCTAATATATACAAACTCACGGTTAAAATAAAAACAAAAAAACTACTGTGGTGGTAAAAGTACACAAATTACTCCGTTTATAAACAAGCTATCATTTGAAACCACGTTTATTTTTGTGATAACAAAATAATGACACAAAATAACCCGAGAGTTCTTATCTAATGATGCTGGTGTGCAGGTAGTCCCGTGTAGCCTGTGAGAGTCACCACATTTTACCACGTTAGGTATTAACGGCGATATATGACTAAATCGTGACTTACTGTACAGTATGATCCACGTTCACGTAATGATGTAATTTGGTCATGAAACCGGTTTGGACCGAAGTTGTAAATATCCGCGGGCACCACGGTAGTTACGGCGAGTAAAAATAAAAAAATGATTTCGCCCAGGATCGAACTGGGGACGTTCTGCGTGTTAAGCAGATGCCATAACCGACTAGACCACGAAACCGATTTGATTTACTGAGAAAACCGTGTACGGTACCAAGTAAAGAGAATACAACTTTTAGAACTCTCCATTTGGTGAATTTTTAGCTCCAGTGTTTGGTGGTATACTATTAAAAATGTCTATGTGTAATATATTTAATAATTTGTGCAAAACCTGGAGGTTTCAGTCCAAATTGTATTTTGATCTGTAAAAATTGACAAAATCTCAAAGTTTTTGAAAAGAATTCACGAAAGTACTAAAAAAATTAAAAAACATTGTAATATTAACAAAACCAAACCAAACTCGTTCATTTACTCAGCTATGGCACAATTCACTTCTTTTCCATGCTGGGCTACCATTCTCATTATGTTTCAAACTGTTACTTTCCATCGACACTATTTTCTCTGCATATTTCCACAAACTACACTTTACCTATTCCCCAAACGACATCAAAATTAACCCAAAATTAACTCAAAAACAAAATGAAACAAGTCCAAAAATCAGAGACGTACAGTATAAGCTAATTCCCTTGATAGCTGCAAAAATCCACTTTTTAAATTGTTAGTTGTAGCCTCAAAAAGAAAATCGTGCATATAGCCCAAGGGCCTTGTTGAGATTGTTTAATCATAGAACACAAACTCGTCTTTTACAACAGTCGTGGCAACTAATGGACAGTTGGAGTGAAGTAGCGCGATTGCGATCGAGCGTTACAACTACTTCAAGTGCAACGCACCAAACCCTTGCAAACAGTCATGTTGGCGTCAACAATGGTATCTTAACGACACAAAGCACGATCTCGGCCCTTACCTTCGATACATCACAAAACTTGCTTTGGTGTGGTGATTCGTTTGGTTACACTCGCTGCTTCACACCGGTAGCATCATCACAACCAGGAGGGTTTCAAGCCCAGCTGTTTCAATTGTTTCCTTACACCAAATTTAAGGTTTCTTTGGACAGTAACCCCGTACTTCAACACATGAACTACAAGGATGGAATTCTTTCCTTGTCGCATAACAACATTAATTTCAATAGCAGAAGAGGATTGTCCAAGCTCAGTCTAACTAGCGAGTCGTTTGCCGGCGATACTGCGCCATTGTTCAAGAACTTGTCATGTATGACGTACAATTGTTCGTCGTTGAACGATGTGGTGGTTGGAACCAATTTATCGTTGTTGAAGTTCGACTTGAATAAACCAACAGTATTGACATCATATACTCATAACGGGAATATTGCGTTGATAAACAATACATCCAAGTTTTTAACTTTGGGAAAAGCAAACGGAGGATTGGAGCTTTTTGACCCAGTTTCAAACCAACCGGTTAAGTCATTTCACGGACATAACGGTCTTCTATCAGATTTGGATGTACAAGGATCGTATATTGCAACTTGTGGTTACTCAATCCGTCCTCGCCGTAATTCAAACAATGACTATGTGGTGGACCCATTAGTGAATCTTTATGATATCAGAATGATGAAGCCATTAGCACCAATCCCATTTCCCGAAGGTGCGTCTTTTGTAAGGTTTCATCCGAAATTACCAAATATCGTCATTATTGCATCTAAATCTGGCCAAATTCAGTTCGTGGACATGTACGACCAATCAAAGGTTTATCTTTATCAAGCAGCTCTCACATCCATACAATCCCAAACGTCAACTCTTGCGAACTTGGAAATCAGCAACAATGGTGATTTTGTGTGTTTCAGTGATAGTCTTGCCAATTTGCATTTATGGAGTTTCAATAGTATGAATAAGGACTTTGTTAGCTTCCTGTCAAATCTTGAACAACCAGACGTCCAAATACCCCCACAGCCAATGGAAGCAAATGACCCATTGAGTACCATCGGAATGCCATACTATAAGGATCCATTATTATCAAATTATCCCACTGAATTTACGTTTGTCAAGGAAACCGCAAAGTTACCAAGAAAGATAGATAACGAATTAATTGCAGAACTGAGAAAACAAGTTGGCTTTTTTCCATATGATAAATCAAAATATGGCCCAAGAAATACTACAGACAAATATCATTCTCTCAAGGAAACAACATTTAATCATCTCAATCCAAAATTTATTAGCGAGCAGGATATCAGTGCCCCTACGAAAACATCAAACGAAAACGAAAACGAAGAAAATACCATTTTCCAATATAAAGTTGAGAACATTAATAAGATTCCAAATTGCTATTCACCATTGCAAATTCAATACTCCAAATTTGGTGTTAAGGATTTCGATTTCAGCTACTATAATAGGACAAAGGGATTGTATTGTGGTCTAGAAAATCACACAGACAACTCATACATCAATTCGTTATTACAAATTTACAGATTCTCTCCGGTATTTTACAATTCAATGCTTCACAACTTGATGCTGGAGTGGCTACCAAATAGCTTCGATACAATAATCACTAACAAGAATCCCCAGGGATCTTCGTTAAAGATTGAGTTAGGGTACCTTTTTGATATGATGCACAAAGCCAATGAAAAGAATGTTGAAATCTTCAACTTTTCTCAAGTGCTTAACCAAAATCAATTAGCCGTAAGTTTGAATCTCATAAACCTAGATGATACCAAAAATTTGACATCAAACGAATTAACTACATTGATACTTCAATTTAACAAGTTCTTACTTGAGCAGACCATCGCCGACGAAAACTTCATGACTATCGAATACAAGATTGATCTGAAAAGCTCCTGTGGTCTCCAATCGACCAAAACAGATGTTCAATTCTGTCTTGATTTAGTTTCTCCTACATCCAATGTCATGAACAAGTACACTCTATTGACAAATAATTCTAACTCGACCCCAGTCAAAAGAAATCACACTTTGCTCACATATTTGGATTCGTCTGTACAAAGATTTGGTACCACGGCGTTCCGCGACGATGCAAGTTACCCTCGTGCTCCATATGTGGATACAACATTTACTGTCACCAAACTTCCAAAATTATTGTCTATCAATGTTGATTTAACTTCAAATGAGTTCAAAGCAATTAATTCATTCAAGAAATGGCTAGTACCCGAATTCTATTCCGTCAAAACTTCGTCTGGTAAATTTTCATTCAAACCTGTAGTAACACAATTCAATGAGAATGTCACGAAATACGAATTATTGGGATTTGTTTGTCAAATCAATCATAAGCCAGATGATACCAGAGGAGCTCATCATCTTATCTCATATATTAGACTTGGTGGACAATGGTATCTTTTCAACGACTTTTTGGTGATGCCAATTCCAGAGGAAGAAGTATTCAATATGAGTTACCCATGGAAAAAACCGATGGTTTTATTATATCAAGACCAATCTATATCCGACGTTGTATTTGATTACTTTGACCCAAAAACATTTGCTGGTCTCGAAGGTTTGAATGATACCGTTCTCTACCGTGACCATTTTGCTGGTTCTATTCGGGAATCTTACAAAAAAGAATACAAATTATTAACCAGAGAAGAGGCACCTGGACTTGGAACGTTAGTTGCAATTGACGCAGAGTTTGTCACTACCAAGCCGGAGAAACTTGAAGTTTTCTATAATGGGTATAGAAACTTGATCAAACCTAAGCAGTTTTCATTGGCTAGAATTTCTGCCCTTCGGGGCGATAATGGGCCCAACCAAGGGATTGCCTTCATTGATGATTATATCGTCCACACACAAGATATTTACGACTATTTGACGAACTTTTCAGGTATTGAACCGGGAGATCTCGACCCAGTAAATTCCGAGAAGAACCTTGTTACTCTTCAAACAGCGTACAGAAAGTTATGGCTCTTGCTAAACCTCGGTGTTGTGTTTGTTGGACATGGTCTTTACAATGATTTCAGATGTATAAACTTGCAAGTTCCCGCAAACCAAATCCGGGACACTGCAGAGTTTTTCTATAAGTCAGACTTTAAGAGACAGTTAAGTTTGAAATTTTTAGCATACGTGCTTTTGAAGCAAAATGTTCAGACTGGAAATCATGATTCCATCGAGGACGCTCACACCGCATTGCTTCTATATAAGAAATATCTTGAGTTGATGGCAACTGGAAATTTTGACTCAACTCTTAATTACATCTACCTGGAAGGACAGCAATTGAGGTTCAAAGTTCCAGAATGAATACAGCTAATGATAAATTTGAACCGTTTTCTTTTGTACTATAGGCACGAACAATTCACGTTATTTACTTGTACAGTAGTATAATCAAGGTAAAGTATCAAAATCTTAAGTACCAGAACTCGACGTTAGAGATTTGGTAATTAGACAATTTCACCAACTTTCAAGGCATGGCAAATTAATTAAGATCATTCTACACCAATATTACTAAAGTTGTCTATTAAACCTAAAATGTGAAACTAGCACTTTAAGAGTCGGAACTAGGACTCTAACCCAACAAAATCAATTTGTTTTAATCCGTAGTATCGCTATGATGCATAGCATGAAAAATTATTAAATACAGATGCCCAATTGGCTATTATAAGAGTACTTCTAAACTTATAACAAGAAAGCAGCCAAACCAGCAACACCGAGAACACCCATGGCAGCTTGGTTTTGGTTAGCAGCACCTTCGAATACGGAAACACCAGCTGGAGAAGAAGAGACGGTGTATGTAGATTGTAAGGTAACAATAGATTGTGGAACAACAGCAGTAGCAACACTAGTTGGGGTGATGGTAACATCGACGTATTCTTGACTCGAAGATGGAGCAACTTTTGGAACAGTGGATTCAGCAGCAACGGTGTTTGGAGTAGAAACAACTGGAGCTGGAGTTGGAGTGGTTGGAGCAGGAACAGATTGTTCGCTGACAGTATTAACTGGAAGAGACTTAGCTGGAGTAGATTCAGTTAATGGGCAGATGGTAGTGTAAACGGTGGTTTCACCATTGACAATGGTGGTGATGATAGAAGTGGATTCAGCAGCAACAGAAGACTTAGCTGGGGAGGATTGAGCTGGGGTGGACTTGGCTGGAGTAGTTTCAGTCAATGGGCAAACGGTGGTGTAAACAGTAGTTTCACCGTTGACAGTTTCAGTAACAACAGAGTGAGCAGCAGGAACGGTGGAAGTTTCACAAGCGTTGTTGGAACACGAGGTGATGGTGATCAAAGTAGTAGAAACATCGGTAACAGTAGCAATGTCGTAAGAAGTGGAGTTAGCAGCGATAGCAGAACCGGCTAAACCAACAGTAGCTAAAGATTTGAATTGCATTTTAATGATTGTGTAGTAGTTGGGAAATAAAAGAACGAATGTAGATTAATGTAGAAAAAGATTGTTCACAAACCTAGAAATTGTCCCACCTTTATAGTAAATCTAGAGTGGCCGTGATTGCGACCCGTCAGAGAAGAATGGTGAAAATGCCGTGATTGGTGTCATGATCACTCGCGTAGCAAAAACACAAAACACCCCTTCTGGCAAAGAAAATACGTCTAACGCCTGGACCAAAATCCTAGTATGCATGGTGTTTAGACAAAAACACCAAATAAACCCCACTGTTATTGATTTGTGCCTGTTTGTTTACGTCGAGTACATTGTTTGTTTATGCCAATATTTTTTACGAAAAGACGCGTAGCTCATCGCCTAACGGCCTCGTCGCGACCCGCGTGTTTTTCTGACGCGTTTTACTTGAAAGGTTGTTTCACAACACGATTATGAGACACGGTTACCGCAACTCCTAGCCCTGTAGCATGAGCCTTGCTAATGTGAGCGGACAAAATTATATTACGAATTCATATAGTGATTGGCCGAGACGAGGTTTTGCGTATTGTGTATGTATACTGTATTTACAAGGCGGATCAGTTAAGCATGAGATTCATTTCCCAGTCGTGTATGACGCTGATCCAATCATCATTGGCTTCGTTCATCCGTTTTCTACGCCATACTTCTAGCATGATTTGTCTTGCTCCCCAGTAACTACCGAGGTATTGTGCGATATCTGCCCCCCATTTCTTGAACCCCATCTGAAGATTGAGCGACGTAGCCTCGCATCCGGCAATAAACCCTTGCCAGAATAGAGGAATAATGTTAGCTTCATCGCGGGCAATTAATGCTTGAATCGCGTTCAAATGTTCCAATGTCTTGGTGACCCGACTCTGGACATTCTTGGGTGGTAATTCAACAATGAACCGATTGAAATAGATCCACAACGCATGGTAAAATGATAAGATATGATGGTATGTAGCTTCGTGCATCGACGAGTAAAATTGTTTTGTTTCTTTCATTTCTCCTCCGACCTTCTCTTGTTTGATATCGAACAATTGCCAGTCTAACTTCCAGTTCTCCAATTTATTACTGACTTGTTCTAGTTGGGGTTGGAAGGGTTTTGGCAACTCAAGCTTCATTTCTCGATGATATATTTTTGTCTTTAACAACTGCACAGTCTCGCTGAATAAGATAATCAACGAGTTGGGCAACCCATATAATGCAT
The DNA here is from genome assembly GCA_030560805.1 of Suzukiozyma palmioleophila. Taxonomy (NCBI): domain Eukaryota; kingdom Fungi; phylum Ascomycota; class Pichiomycetes; order Serinales; family Debaryomycetaceae; genus Suzukiozyma; species Suzukiozyma palmioleophila. The sequence continues at coordinate 74,862 of JAKTVY010000022.1, read as the reverse complement.
CGGTTGCAAAATTCTCATCGTATTTATTTGTATTGATCAATTTCTTATTAACGAAAGATGGAGTTGTATTCTTACTCGATTGGTTATCCCCGTTGACTATGAAATCAATTCTTCCCTTCCTTGTCACATCAAATTTGTCACCATTAACATCATACTTACCACCTTCTCCAAGACTATCAAAATCATTCTTGATATTTGCAATATCTAAACATGTAGAGTCCTGAATAAGCTTCAACGACAGGAAAATCCGATGCAAAATTCTTGCCTTGGAAGACAATTTTTTCTTCTTCATCATTTTCGTAGATATAACCATTCCACACCATTTAATATAAAAGTTAGTATCTTGCATAGTCCCCCACACCAAGTCAACACTAATCATCGACATCACGGCACATAACACATCTTTATACTTTTCGTTAGAAACACAATGCTCAACACTCGCTTGTGGGTTATTTTTCGAGCTCATCAACTGTTTGATGAATAAACTAGCTTGATTTCTCAATCTAATTCCCAAATTCAAGTAGTATTTCATCGAATCAGAATTCTTTGGGAATTTGGATTGCAAATTAAATGCTGACACCGCCAATAATGCATTCAAAAGGGCATTTTTGGCAGTGGATGTTTTCCCTAAAGCTGATAATTCTCCAATTGCCATCAATGCTCTTGGGAAATAAATTGTTTTCCATGGATTTTCCGTCAACGGAATGACAGTCATCAAATCAGCTACCAGGTTGATATAGTAGTTTAATAAATACCTTGTTAGTGGTTGAACTTGCAATGCTGTTGTTGGTAATCCCACCTGGGGCGAGTTTGCTGGGAGATTTGGTATTGATAAATCAAATCCCAATTTTGGTTGCAATGGGTTCTGTACTATACACATAATTGACGTTGGCATTTGCGTGGTGTTGGAATTATCGCCGTCCACCATGTCAGTGGATTCGTCTTCATTATTAGGGTTTTTAGATGCATGCAAATGGATTTCCAAATTTTCATTAGAGTGATATGGGTTGTTGTAGTAATAGTTAGTGTAATTGGAGTATAGCATTTGTTGATTTGGATCGTAACCAGGGTCGTTTTCATTAAGAATATTAGCCATGTCCATATTGCTAGGAGTTCCTGACCCATGATTATTGGTTGTAGCAACGTGGTTCTTGGATATCGGATTCACGGAATTGGATTGCGTATTGTCATTATTTGAGTTATTGTAGAGATTATGATTTCTATGGAAAACCAAATTCAAAAAGTCGTTGGGGTTACTGTTGAACATCGTATTCAAAGCATCAGTATCAAGGTTAGACGAAGTCAACATGTTCCCATTTACGTTCATAATGTCCAAGAATTGTGAATCTCCGTTTAATGCCGCCGCAGTCAACAATGCATCATCTCTCAACTCGTTCGATAACCACAATTGATCATGAGGAGCATCGTCTTGAAAGAGAGGCGTGCCTTTTGAAGATGAAGCTGGTGTCAATTTATCAACAGCAGGTGATATTGATTGTATCGATCTCGGTCTCTTTGAGTCTGATGCTTCGTCAGACACTGACGGCCGTTTCCGTGAGCCCAGGAAAACTCCGAACGGCCCCAATAATTTCGTACTTCCTGAAAGATTTACCTTGTCATCATTTCCCGAATTGTGTAAAATCCCTAAATCTCGGTTCATTTCATCGTAAGTTTCATATGGAGTAAAGTTCTTGACGTTTTCCCATTTGACAAAGCCTACATGTCTTCTATGGAAAAACCCGGTGGAGTCCTCACCATCTTTATCGTCTCCATTTGATTTCGACAGCTTGGCCTTAAATTTCACTTGTGACGATACTACATTTCCTCGTTTGTTCATATTGAAATTGATTGGTTGCGACCATCGTAACTTTATATGGTAGCCAGCACAGATTAGGCCAGCCTTCGTACAGTTGTAACAGTTGGGCTTTCGTAAATCGCACCGTATCTTTCTGAAGCGGCACGTGAAACAACCGGTAAATGTTTTTGATCTCTTTGGTTTGGGATCATCCAATTGTTCGCTTTCGTCAACCATGACCGGTTGTTCATCATCGGTTTCAACATGTATTTGTTTTTTCATGATATCTCCCCAGTGCTCATCTCTTGATATAAATTATCTATTACAAAAAAGTAAACTAATTTGGCAAACAGTAAACAACCTTGTTCAAATTATCAACTATATCGAAGGTAGTGATGAGAATAGTATGAATGTTAAAGATTTATTCTATCATGAAATATAACATCCGTACGGCATCACTTGCCATTTTACAGTGCATCACTTCTCTGCATATAAACTAAGGTCGCTTTCAAGTTCCGTTTTGTGTATTTCAGTTTTGGCCGCACGAGAACACAGTAGTTAGAAAAATGCCACTGCTGTGGTTGTGTGATCTGGTTGATACAGAAGAAGCGGAGAATTGCTACTGCGAGCCGGTTTTCGGTAGGTGTTATTTCAAAAAATGGTTTGCAGTAAAACTTACATAATATGAGCATGATTTTTTGCAACCATTTAACCAATGGGTATGTCATACATAATACGTTTAATGCACTGGATTTAATCTATCAATTTAAATCCAACACGTGGTTCTTTTGTTGTGTAGTTGATAAATGAAATCATCACTCTCAAAACGAAATTAGATCCAGTTGGATTTCGTCATCCGCTCCGATTTCTTGGCCAGAGTTTCGTTTTATCCATACCTTTTCTAAATACCTGAGCAAGATTTCTGCAGACCCCGATCCTAGTTGTGCTGATAACCGGAAAAACAGAGCAACGGTTTGCCTGTGTTCAGGTTTAATACAGTTCTCTCCTGCCACCATCGCTGGCCATTGTACCATACATGAAGCATATTGCAAGGGATCTGATTCTTTGAAGTTCACAGCCTTATGTTCTACCCATTCAATCATATGTACAAGTCGGGCCACGAACCCTTGTATTTGCGGATTAGCGTAGGCCAAGTTGAATATTTTCCGGTAGATCGTGATAATGGCTGCAATTGGATAGCACTGCTGACATGCATCCATTAAACTGACAATCTTGTCGCCAACAGTATCAATGAGCTGTAGAGAATTCGGATACTCAGTTAGATATATGTCCTTGCTGTGGTATACTATTTCGGTTTGTTGATATAAGAGAGAAATTATTCTCAAGTACCAAAGAGGCTCATCAGCCACAAAGTTGTCACCGTAGATACGCACCTTATTTTTGAGCTTTACATATTCTTTGACCGAATTCCACGTCTCGATGTGAAATCCGCAGATAGTAATAAACCCGTTATCCAAAATGACGCCGTGTTTTTGAAGGACCTGCATTTCGTAGTCTGTGTACGTGAGAAGCTTATCCAATTCTTCATCAGTCATCGTACCACCTAATTTTGACGAAATTCCTGCTAGAACCTCCACAGCAGATATATACACCTTGCATACGATTAACGTTTCTGATGTCATGTTTGAGTTTTTAAGAATTAAGTACTTTGCTCCCTGGAGATGAGGACGCCAATCTTGGTTGGTGGTTAACGCACTGGCGACTGTTAGAAATAATACCGTCAATATAATCGCCTCAATATTACTAGTAATCTCTTTTTCGTTTCTCTTTGAAAGTTCTCCAGCTAATAGTCTCAAGCAGGTAGATAGATACGAATTATATGCGATTTCGTCTTCTGGAAGATGATCACGTTGATAGTAGTATCGCGCACCCACTCCCAATATTGCTGCTTTTAAAATAGGCTCAATGGCTGCGTGGTACACATACATATCTCTTAATGGGAAAGTATACGTTTGCAGATTCTCGTTGTATTTCCCAAATGGCGTCATTTGCAACGCGACAACATCATAGTAATGCTGGAAATATCGGAGTTCTGTAGGCGACAAATTAATGAAATCAATAGGAAGTCCTGTTTTATCGATATTATTAAAATGCTCTTTGTTATTATTCTCCTGGAGCAAAATGTCAGTTTTGTCTTTTGGTGACGTCAGAAACATATCCAGCACTATGCCGTTTAAATCTGACGCAATCAAATCCAAGTCTTCAAAATCGTACAACTGCTGCTCTAAAAAATCAATATCATTGTCTACAATTGACGTATTTAACAATTTGTGAATCGGCGAGTTTGACGCCGAAATTTCGGTTGAAGGTTCCACCTTAGGCACATCTGTGTCAGGTTTATACTGTCGTATTGATAATTCATTGTTCCTGTTGGCACGTTGTGACTTTTTGGAAACCCGAAGTACTGTTTCACCCGGATCAGGATATGAACATTGTTTATCTAGACGAACGCATTTGCCGCAAAACGGTTTTTGCTCGTCACATTTGATTTTGCGTCTCTTACACTCTCGGCAACCGCCTTTACTGTAACTTTTGCGAGTTCTAGGAGCCTGTTTGCTCGTCATCTACAAACTCAACTACTGGTTGTTTTACTCATCTTACTTGACTTGAATGGAAAATCTGAGATATATACAGGTAATGCTTGAAACCTTAAATTACGAAAATCCGATCTAGACATCAGTGATAATACAGATAAGATAACCTTCCGAGTATTGCGTGGTTGCTAGCATTATTCGTGTAAAATTATGGAAAATTAGGTGTATAGTCCGTAGAACAACTGAAAAAGGTTGTGTCTAATCTCTGACTACTAGTATGCGACAATGTCTACATCACCATCGTCTTCGACATCACTGGCATACTCTTGACCCTCATTTCTTGCTTTCCAGAGCTTCCTCAACCGATTTAAGACATGTTCAGAACTAGACGATCCAAGTTCCGCATTGAACTCAAAGTATCTCGTTAAAAGATACCGGTGATGTTCCTCGATGCAATTGAATCCGGCAATCATCATCGGCCACAGAATCATCAGGAGTGAGTATCGAATATGCTGATCGGGAAGACTGGGGTACCTCGATAAGAATGATATTAAACTGATTAGCTTGTTGTTGAGGTTCTGTACGTATGGCATCTCGTGGGGCACTTGTAGGAGCTGAGTGAATACAGTGATAATTGATGCGAGCGAATATGCCTGCTGGCATATATCCATCCAGCTTACTATAGTTTTTTCGTTACCATCGGTGACGATATCAATTAAGTTTGGCAATTCTCCAGTGGGAGTGTTGTTGACGAAGTTAGGTGAAAGTTCACCTTCTTTGTTGATGTATGAATGATTATAAGATTGCGTGAACCCTGAAATTAGGTTCAAATATGCCATACTATCGTTGGCCACAAACTCTTCTCCTTCTCGCTTTTTCTTGTTCAACAATTTGATCAACTCCCGGAATAAATTCACACACTTGATGTTGTATCCAAACACAATACAAAATCCGTTTTCTTGAATTGCTCCGAATTCTTTTAACACTGCAACTTCATAAGAATTAGAGAAATTCATCACCGAATCCAATTCGAAATCTGTGTGTAATGTACCACCAAACTTACTACTAGTACCAGCCAATATCTCAAAATCAACAAACCACATTTTACAAAGAATAAGAGTCTTCGACTGTCTGATCTTACTATTTGTTGCTTTAAGAATGATATCTTTTGCACCTTTCAAATGAGGTCGCCAATTTTGTTTTAAGGTAGACGCATTAGCAGAAGTTAATAACAAAACTGTCAATAGAATACATTCGAGATTCGATATCAAGTCGTCTTTCACTTTCTTCTCACGATTCCTGGTTAAAGCCGGTCCCAACAATTTCAAACACCGAGATAAATAGGAACAATATGCTTCTTGATCATGGCTTATTTCTTCCTTGCTTGCCAGCTTCAGGATTTTTGATTCATACATCGACTTGGCTCCCTGGGCTAAGACTGCTGCTAGCAAATAAGGCTCTCTGTACGCGTATTTAAGCAATGTATCTCTGATTGGATTATAATACGATCTAGTGAAATTGTCATAACTTCCCAATGGTAAAATTTGCATAGCGAACCCGTTGTAGAAACTCTCTAAGTACATTCTTTCATCTGGGGTAGTAACGTCGATAAATTCGTCAGGGATGGTTTTGAATTTTGCAATCTTTTGATTTGTGGCTATTTCTGGTCGTGACACTGTCAATGAGTTGAAGATTGAATCAGAATTGTCGTCACCAAAAATGTCAATACCATCCATACCATCAAAGTTGGACTGGAACATAATATCGTTGACGATGTGATTCAAGTCCGTGGCTAAACACTCCAAGTCTTCATGGTTATATAAGTCAAACATCAACGACGATGCCGTGAGGTTATCATCGATTAACGGGTTATCTACAATCTGGCCAGAGAGAATGTCTGGTGTGGAAAGTATATCTGGTGAATGTCTGATATTTGAAAGTGTTGAGGATACTGACGGACTTATATTGCTCATTGGTGCAGAGATAGGCTCCTGGACTGCCAATGGTGCAGTCTGAGGTACATCGTACACTGGTGGTGGGTTTTGCCGTTCAACTGGAGCTGGCTGCTCCTTCTCCTTCGATTCTGCGTGGTTTCGACCACTCTTCTTCTTTTTTCGTGACGGCCCCAGGTAAACTTGGATGGTGAACGGCTTGGGATTAGACTCGAATTGAATGTTTGGGTTGTCCTGTAGAAACCGTTTTGACACTCTGGGGACCTTTTCTCCTGTTGCTGGGTACGAACACGGCTTCTTGAGTTTCTTGCACCGTAAACACAGGGGTTTAGTCTCATCACATTTTATCTTCCGCCGTTTACATTCTCGACAACCACCACGAGAATAGTCTCTTTTCTTGGTCGACACCATATCTTGCTGAACATTGATGATCTCTGTCTTCATGACTGTGTGGTTATTACAACATATCCCAGCGAACTGCTACTTGTGACTGTTATCAGCCGAAGACGTAATTTACGGTAATAAATTCCACGAGTGTGCGGGTAAGACGATCCACTCAGTTGGTGTGGGTTTAACGGTGGAAAACAAATGACAATTGGGCGAGGCACTTCAGTATCAAGATTGTTTCGCAATGATGTTTGTTCCGGTGTTTTGTTTTCGGAAACGGAGATTCGTTAATACCGATTAGTTCCTGTTACCCCGGATTTGGCTAAAGCACAAAATAGAGTTTTTGATGGAAGAGTAAAGAGCAATGCTGTGGATGTTGCTGCAGCTGTCGTAGCACTGTGTAGGTGACGCTATTCTGGTGTTGCAATGGTGTTGCAATGGTGTTGCAATGGTGTTGCAATGGTGTTTTTACGGTGTTTTTACGGTGTTTTTGTGGTGTTTCTACTTTGCTACTTTTAGTGGTTCTCTCTGTTTCGTAATTGTGTCCGTAGGAATGTGTCCTTAGATGATTGTAGGTCGCGGTGGATAATACTTGGACCTAATTCTAGAAGTATCAGCGCCAGCCATCTTTTACATATGGTTCCAGCCCAAATACATATATATGATGAAGTGAATATTGTCAAATGAAACAACGGTATAGGAAGGAACAAGGACAAAATCACCAAATGGCGAGATTTCCCAATTGATCACCAGACGACGATGTTAGCACCATCAGGGATGGTACAATGCAGTGCCAGTTCTCAGCAATACTCGAGCACTATTACGTCAGAAAATCTGAGATTGTGAGACAAACAATATAAAACGGTGGATTTGGCAAAGTTTTGCTCTTGTGGAATCAATTGCGTTCATCATGACATTGGCTAAACATTGGAATTACTCTAAAGACGAAGATCTTGTTCTTTCGACTCTCCAAGGATTGGTTAGTACCAACCCGTGTTTGCGTCTTATTCCCACAGAAAAAGTTGTCTTCAATCCATCATCTGATACTTCAGAAAAGGTCTGTTTGATCAGTGGTGGTGGTGCTGGCCATGAACCACTTCATGCTGGCTTTGTTGGTGATAATTTGTTGGATGCTGCTGTATCAGGAGCTATATTTGCATCTCCTTCCACTAAACAAATCATGGCTGCCATCAAGACGAAGGCGACAAAGTCTACTGGGTGTTTGGTTATTGTTAAAAACTACACAGGAGACATTCTTCATTTCGGATTGGTTGTTGAAAGGGCCAAGAGTGAGGGCTACAATGTCGACATGTTGGTAGTGGCAGACGATGTTGCAGTTGGAAGAAAGCAAAATAAGATGGTGGGACGAAGAGGTTTGGCAGGTACTGCCGCTATTCACAAGATTTTGGGGGCAGCGTCGTCGAAGAAAACTGATTTACCTACTCTTGTTGCGTTGGGGAACGCAATTAACAAAAATTTGGTGACTTTGGGTGCTTCTTTAGACCGTACTTCGGTTCCTGGTAAAACTCATGAAATTGAATTCACTGGTGATAATGAAGTAGAATTAGGTTTGGGTATCCACAACGAGCCAGGGGTGAAATTGTCGCCTATCCCCAATATCGACGATTTGATCAAGTTGATGTTTGACAAATTAGTGTCTCCAAAAGATGAAGACCGGTACTACGTTGACTTTGATTTAAAGAATGACGAATATGTTTTACTTATTAACAATATTGGAGGTACCTCCACTTTCGAATTGAATGTTATTGTGCACCATGTATTGAAGAACTTGCCTTTGTCCAAAAAGCCTACTAGGGTTCTTGTTAGTGATTTTGTAACCTCGTTGAACTCGCCAGGGTTTTCCATCACCTTGTTGAATTTGTCCAACCTCAAAAAGGAAGATGTCAAATTTTCCCCTGATGACGTTCTCGAATTCTTGGATGCTCCAACAAATGCTCCAGGTTGGAAACCTAAGACTTATAAAAACTGGAATGTAGAAGAACAATTTGTTGAATCTCCAATGAAAGAATCAACTGAAATTACTTCGGATTTACGCATTGATAGTGACTTCTTGAAGAAATCTTTAGTAAATGGTTTAAAGAAAGTGTTACAAGAAGAACCTAAAATTACTCACTATGATACTGTTGTTGGTGACGGTGATTGTGGTGAAACTTTAGCTGCTGGTGCCAACTCCATTTTGAAATGGTTAGATGATGTGCCTGAACAAAAGTTGCAAGATCCAGTCACTTGTATAACGAAGATCACAGAATTAGTGGAGGACAGTATGGGTGGTACTTCTGGTGGTATCTACTCTATTTATTTGACCGCATTTGCTAAGCATTTGCAAAAGTCCAAGGATGCTTCAATTGAAAGCATCTCTGAAGCTTTATATGATGCTTTGCATCACGGGTTATTTAAATACACCAACGCTAGAGTCGGTGGTCGTACATTGGTTGATACATTACAACCATTTGTTGATGAGTTACGGGAATCGAAAAATTTAACTCAAGCAGTTAATGCAGCACAAGATGGTTGTGAAAACACAAGAAAACTACACGCATCGTTTGGTAGAGCTAGTTACGTGGACGAGAAAGACCTTGAACTGGAAGGTGGAATTCCTGACCCAGGGGCTGTAGGATTGTTGGCATTAATCCAAGGTTTTACAGGTAAGTAGTACTGTTTAAGAATTGCAGGCTGTAAAAGCCTCAGTTCGTTGTATTTATTTATGGAATATAAAATAGGAAATATTTGGTTTTCGTGTATTGGATACATTGTTCTAAGGTAAAAGGTTTGCCCTTGTTGTGGGAATTCGATGTTTGAGCGAACCTTAGTAGTTACTGTTACGGTTATGTTGGCTGCGAAAATTACTTTTTGCAGCCATTTAAATACAAGCAGACAGTACCTCAGTGAGATATCAATATTTCACGTTGAGCATGAACAATTCGTATATAGAAGTAACAGTGACAAAAAGCCAGTTCCGAGAAGTGATTGTGGTTGGTGGTGGAACCTGTGGTTTGGCTGTGGTTGCAAGGTTGTGTGAAAAATGCCCGGGATCTATTTTCACGGAGGATGAACATCAGAGATTTCATTGGTTAAAGAGCAGAGGAAACAAGGTTAATCTTATACACCAAAACAACGGAAGGTCCAAACAAAGATACCAAGCCCCTCAAACAATGAAACCAGAGGACATATTGGTGATTGACCAAGTTTCGGACAACTTCCTTGGTCAATGGGATAACCAATTTCGTATGTGCCAAATCCCATTTCTCAGGTCACCAATGTTTTTTCATTGTGATCCAGTCAATATAGATGGACTCTACAGCTACGCTCATTTGAACAAAAGAGAGACTACAAAAGACTTGAAAGAAATTCAACATGTAGTCGGAAAAGAAAATTCCAAACATCAATTGAAAAAACTAGTCAAAAAGAGACAAGCAAAAAACCCAACTCAAACTAATGGGAACCATGATAAAGCTGGCCTAATTGACATTAACATGCGTGACTACCGTGATTATTATAGACCTTCGACAAAACTATTTCACGATTTCTGTCATGAAATAATTGACCGTTACAACCTTCATCACGTTGTTGTGAAAGATGAAGTGGTAAACATTGAGTACACAAACATTGTAGTTTCTGATACCAATGAGACGGGAAAAGGATTTGTTGTTACAACCGCCAGTGGAAAAGTGTATGCAAGCAAATTTTGTATTGTTTCCTCTGGTCATAGAGGTAAGATTAACTATCCATTGAATCCAGAAGTAGACCCACAATTTCCCCAGGGCAGCTGTCATACCACTCACATTTTCAATGGTGATGTGAAGTTTCTCGAAAAAGAACTATCTTTGAAGAAGAGGAGATCAATAGTGATAGTTGGTGGAGGATTAACTTCTGCTCAGCTTGCACATGTTGCAGCAACCAACGGAATTGAGGATATTCATTTTGTGTTGAGAAGCACTGTGAAAATAAAGCATTTCGATTTTCATTTGGATTGGGTAACCAAATACAGAAATGTCAAGCAATCAGCCTTCTACATGAGAGACACTGACGAGGAAAAATGGAAAATGATTCAAGATGCCAGAGAAGGTGGATCGGTTAACCCAGAGTACTACAAACTTATTATGAATCATGTAAAAAATGGTAGAATGAAGTTGTTGACCAATACAACGATACAAAAACAAGTGTGGAATGATTCCACAAAAACGTGGAATGTCACCCTTGTAAACTCTAAAGACTCCACCGTAACAAATTTAGAAGACGTTGATTACATTTATTTTGCTACTGGCATTACTCCAGATGTCGCATCATTACCTTTTTTGCAGCCAATTGTTAAGGAACACCATATCAAGTTTGTGAGTGGGTTGCCTTGTCTAACAGACAATTTACAATGGAATGAAACAATTCCCTTGTTCATGACTGGAAGAAACGCTTCGTTAAGAATGGGACCGGTGGCGCCAAATTTATCTGGTGCCAGATTAGGTGCAGAAAGAATTGGGTGGTGGATTGAAGAACTTCGTAACAAAAAAGAATTTGATTGGTATCCTGTTTGCAAGTATTGCAGTCACGAAGACCTTGACGATGAACAGGTTTTGTTGGAACTGAAACTCGATGAGGATGACGATTCTGATGAAAGTGATTCTGCATTCGAAACAAAATTAAAGCTTGCTTCAGGCCAATTGAATTGGTTTTCCTTACTCGAAGACTTGTCATAAAAATTTCGTATATACATACACTTTCAAAACTTTTAGTATGAGACTAAATCCACCCCTTCTTCATCGTCTTCATCCTCGTCATTGAGACCTTTTTTACGTCTGTCCCATATTTTGTTTATACGTTCATATGCAAATAATGCTCCACCAGATCCAGCCTCAGCAGATAATTCAAAGTAATTCAGCAACAGTGACTTAGCAGCTTCTTCATCACAGTTGATACCAGCCACAAACATCGGCCACAGAAGCATCATAAGTGAACATTTCATTAATTGTTTCTGAATGTCAAAATCTTTCCTTAAAAATGAAACCAATGCAGTCAATTTTCCACAAAGAAATTGAACTTGTGGGGAACTGTATGATTCTGAAAAGAAATCGTTAAGGATTTTTATGATTGCAGCCACCACGTATGCTTGATGAGAAGTATCTTGCCAACTAACAACCGTTTCGGTTGGCTTTATATATTCTATTAAGTATCCTGTTGGTACCAGATCATTTGGAAAATCCTTGGTGCTCATGATGCATTTCTTGTTGATAAATTCGATTTCTGACTTTTCATAAAATTCTGATAACAATTTTATGTATGCAAAAGAGGGTTCAGGGACATATTTCATTCCTGGATTTTGTTTTCCATATTCTCTTCGTCTATTGAGCAACTTTATCAAGCTCCCAAACTGGTCAATACATTTGTAATGATAGCCACACATTATGCTAAACCCATTATCTAGGATTATCCCAATTTCTTTTAGAATCGAAACTTCATAATCGCTTCCAGAGTTCACTATGGAGTCGATTTCTTCGTCTGTGGTCAAAGTTCCACCCATTTTCGAACTGATGCCCGCCAATATTTCCAATGCAACAAACCAGTTTTTGCAAAATATAAATACTTTGGATGCCTTATTATACTGATTCGAGTTTTTGAGTAAAATGTCCTTTGCACCTTGTAAATGAGGACGCCAATTTTGTAACGAGTTTGATGCATTTGCTGCAGTTAACAACAATACTGTAACCAAAACTGCCTCAACGTTGCTTGTGAGGCTTCCTCCCGAGAGTCGTTTTCTCTCATTTTCGGCCAAAGCTGGTCCTAGCAATTCCAAACATTTAGAAAGATATAAACAGTAGGCTTCTTCATCTTTGGTTGATTTGTTTTCTTTGTGTGCTGTTCGTGCTCCATGGGCCAAGATTGCCGCGAGTAAAAACGACTCACTAGCTGATACTCGGAGGATTATATCTCGCGCAGGGTTGAAATACTCTTTTGTAATAGCGTCAAATGAATTGAATGGTAAAATGATACTGGAGAAGTTATCATAGAACTCCTGTAGATACCTCCTTTCATGGGATTTTGTAAGGTTTATGTAATTGAATGGAATGTTTCTTGGAGGTGATGCCAACGGTGATTGTAATACCGAAGCATTTACTCCAAAAGAACTTGCATCGTCAATCAATGACGATTGTTCTGAGTTGGTCTTATCTTCTTTGTTTTTATCGAAATTGGACTCGAAAAAGATGCCTTTGACAATATTGTTCAAATCGGTAGCCAAAACACTCAAATCATCCTGATCAAAAAGCTGGAATATCTCATCATCTCTAGGAGTTACGTCTTGGGTTGACTCGGATTGCAGATCGAGCGGTGAACGGTATGAGCCATTTGTGTCCTCATTGAGCAAGTTCACGATATTGGGCCGCAGTATTATCTGTCGTGCCGGTTGTGGAGGTTGTTCTACGGGGGTTGGTTGTGGTGTTTGTTGAGGTGTTTGTAAAGGTTGTGGCGGTGCTGGTGGTGCTTGGAATGGGGCTTGGACCAGCACGGGGAACGTAGCCTGAAACGGCACCTGGGGTGGGACCTGAAATGGTCCTTGTAGCGGTGTTTGCATTGGCATTTGCACCTGCTGAGCAAATTGTGCTGGCGGGGGCTGGCCATAGTAGGCATGCTGTAGCCCTGACGGAGTAAATGGATGCTGGGGGAAATGGAACGACGGAGAATTGTGGTTTGAAGGCAGGTATGACCCGTTCGACTGCAGTGCTGCCATTCGCACACCTTCATACGGATGTGAATGTACTTTTTTCGGGGCACTATGTGATTTTCCATGACCAAAATTCTGGTTAACGATATGATCAGGGTAGCTATGGGAACTAGGCAGGGCATCACTACGGGGTACCACCGACTTCCGATCCAGAAAATCATCAAGTAGTGTTTTTGGGCCCCGGATCACTTTTTCCCCAGCAGCAGGATAACTACATTCTTTCTTCAACCGGGCACATTGCCAACAATGTGGTTTGGCCTCATCGCATTTTATCTTGCGCCGTTTGCACTCTCGACATCCTCCCTTTGAGTACACCCGTTTGGGTTTTGTGGGTCGCGATAACTTCAAATCAAGTACACGAGACGTCATTTCACCTACACCTGGGCAGTTATGTTCATTATTTATTAACTAGATCTACGCCGTATTTAGTGGAGCAGAGATGAAATTCGCGGTCCGTCGTTTCTCTATCAATATTTATCTGATGAGGTGGAATTTCATTTCGATAGTGCACGACAAGCATCCGAAAGAGGAATATGAGGCGATGTCACGATAGTGGGGTCGCGGGCGGTTGTTCGCCACAGCGTTCCGTTGCATGTCTGATTAGGGTATATTTTGCACGTTTGTTGCTTTGGTACGTTTGACACACGTTACACATTTCCCCTGTCAAATATCGCATTGTTTCATACGATAATACGATAAACTCTGTCTACATACCGGACGATGTCGATAAGAGACGTTTTATGCCAGAGGACGGCAAGTGTGCGAATCATTATGCATTGTGGTGCTTTTTGTATTGTTTATTGGGTTCGTCGTTTTCCTCCAATGGTCGTTTTTTGTCATGGTCGGACATTATCGGATGGTTGTCATTGCTTAAAAATTCATTCACGTCAAACTCGTCCAAGTTGGGACTTGCGCTATATGCGCCAGGAGTGGGATTAGACGTTGTGCCTGGGTTGCTGTGGTTTTTCTGCTGTTGGGCTAATTTTTGAATCCAGTCCTGTACCTGCTGCACAGAATGTCCTTGCTTCGCGACATTTTGTTCGATGCCGTTGAGCACCTCATTGTTAGCGTACATATCTGGAACGGGAGAACCGATTCGCAAGTACTGTTGGCCAGAATTGGTTCCTGGTGCCATGTTCAACTCGGGAAAGTAATGGCGAGGGGATTGGGCAACTTCTTGTCCTAAATGAGGAGGAAGCGATCCATTGGTGGTGGTGGCAGAACCCATGTTGGGCTGCACATTGGGGTTGACAGGATTACTTTGGGGATTTATGCCTCGAGGCATATTATACCTGGAATTGGGTCCGTAGTTCTTATTACTATTGTTTCTATTGTACTGGTTGTCGTAATTTCCATTATTGACCATTTGTTGAAACATTCTTCCAACGTCTTGGTTAGACATGTCTTTGGGGGTATTGCCGTAAGACCTCATAATCTCCTCAATAGAGGAACTGCTACTAGGTCTGTGCAGGGCAGTTTGCTGTTGTGGTTGTGGTTGAGATTGGGGTCGGCCAGGCGATTTGGTGGACGATTCTCCCGGGCTTTTGAACTCTTGGTCCATCAACATTAGTCGAGGCTTCGTAAATGGCGATGCTGAGTAGTCTGTACCAGCATATGGATTATCTTGTTGCTCATCAATAAACTGTTGTTTGTTCCCATAAACTGTCGCGAGAAACTTGAGGATTTTGTCAAGCGTTTGTGCTTGTTGCTGATGACGTTCTCTCGTTAAGTAATTTTCCTGCCATAACGTCTTATTATCTTTACGAATTCGTTTTAAATCCTCATTCACCGCAATCTGGTTCATCTTAATCTGGTTTAATTCGTTTAGTATTAATTGTAGAGTATTTGCATTTGTAGACTGGTCCTCTTCTTGAATCGACTTGTTTCGTACAATCTTGTCCAACAACTCTTCGTGGCCACGAATGAAATTGGGGTTCTTGAACTGCCATATTTCTTCTTGGTTTTTGTCGTCGTTCAACGTCCCGCTTGTGATGTCCTGGACTTTATGCCACCCATACATATTAAGTTGTCTTACAAAACTGGCAAAATTGTTGTGTTTGAAGTACTTTGGAAGAATCTCTTTCATGAACTCTTCTCGGTGAAACACTTGGAATGTCTTACCATCACTATTCCACCTAATATACTGGTGATTTTTTTCGTCGTTGACCATGGACCACACCTTCATTACGAAAGCTGGCCTGGTCTTGGGAGCGTTGTTTTCTCGCCTTCGTTTTGTAGTTGGGGCCGTACCATTAGCGAGCTTTCTCGGCTCCTGGTTCATCGATATGGGATATGGATGTAAGTTTGGCATCGGTGCGGGCTCTGTTAATGGAGAAACGGTGGGAATGTTATATTTCAAGTTTGAAACATTATTATTGGGAAGAGAAACATTCGCATTGGGATGGTTCAATATCAACTGGTTATTTCCTAGATACTCGTTCACTGGCAGGAGTAGTGGTGTTAACCCTGAGGGCTCCATGTTGTTGTGGTCATCAATAAACCGCAAATTATCGTCGTCAAAGAGGTTATCATCGTACTTGGGCCGAGCCTCGGCCTTTCCTGCAAATGTGTGGAGAGAGTCGGCACCGCCAACTCCGTCCACAAAGTCAAACTTATCGGTGGAGTTGTTCTTGTCGTCGTTACGATCGATTACCTGAATCTCATCGTCTGGAGTAGGCTCACCGCCGTTGTAACCCTGGGCCATGAGAAAACCAATTCCGTAGTAATTTTCTCAGAGCAAAAGCAAACCTGACAGCCAACGGAAATTTCACAAGACTTTACTTCTGAACTAACAAGCTAAAGTAGCATCTACTGCAACCACTGGAATCGGTGTTACTATATCTTTGTAGTGAATCTTGTGGAAGGTTCTAGAAATTTCTCATGATGAGATTCTTGTGTGCAGGTGGATTGTCTAGCAATATTTCCCCCAACAATCCAAGTTTATCGTGCCATGAGCACGCTTAAGAAAGGGAATTCAGGTGCATTTCTGCAAGAGCAAGCGTTTGTAATTTGATCTGTGAAGGGGTAAGTCGTCGATGTAGCCCGAATTGCAGTATGTTTGGTCGACGCTGGGTTGATGGTGGGGGTCCCCGAGGGGCACCAGCAGCAGGTGGACGCAACATGGTCGCTAGCCACTTTTATTTCTATGTCTATTTCGGAGATGGGCTTCGGAGCGAAACTGATAGATTGAAGCTCGGAACTTTTTTACGGTAAATGCTTCGGTACGGCGATGTTCACAGGCCAAGTACTGTGGTAATACCCCTTTTTCATGCTGCGAATGCTGTCTTGTGAGAATTACTATTGTACCAGCCCGATTGTGCTACGACTCAGGTTACGTAATAAATATGTACATTGCGGATTCTATGCTAGGTGGTAAATAGTAGAGGTGGTCTACTGAATACAATATGGATCATGGCTCGTAAGTATAGTAACAATCATACGGACATACTATAAATGTAAATCCTTTCTTTCCCACCCGGTACCTCTATGTTGATCCAAGCCGTTATTTGGTTGAGGGTCGTCGTGTTCTTTCAATTCCAATGCAAATGGGTTTCTGTCAGTCTTGGTCTTTAAGTTGGCAAAGGTGTGGTTGACTTCTCTGTGTTTAGCTTCGTCGGCTCTAATTCTCAAGATCAAATCGGTGAAAGTCGATTTGTCGTCTAATTCGGCCCAGTATTGTTTGGCAATGGTAGGGATTTCCAAGTTGTTGAACTTTGGCAATTGGTTGTTTTGCAACTGGTAAATCAAATGGGTGTATGTAGCCACCGCCTCTTCTTCTAAGTACCCAACGACTCTGTGGCAAAGCGATGGTCTGAAAAGGTAGGCAAAGAAGAAGATGTTTGTGAAAATACCTTGACTCATGAAAATAAGCACTCTGGTGAATAATGATGGTTTACCAATCTTGATGAAAGTCAAAAGATGCATTCTTTCGTTGTAGGCTTCGTCTAAAAGTGTTTCGATCCAAGCTTTGTCTCTCTTCAAAACTCTTAAAGAGTTCAAATGACGAATAAATGCTGCTGCCATCCCTGGGACCCCAGCAATACTTTCAAGGAAAATAACTCTAGTCATCCACTTGTTTTCCGTCATTTCGTATCTGGTTCCTTTGAAAGTCTGGGTGATGTCGTGGCTCTTTTTGTATCCAGTGACATAGTCAAACGATTTTCTAACAATCTGAATAACGTTATAAGCAAACTTATCACTCAAAGTTCTTGGTTCACGGTGTTCAACTTCCACTGCTCTACATTCGGCATCAGTGAATGTAGGATGTGGGAACAATGGATGAGTGATGAACTTTTTGTCGTCGTGTTTGGCAATGTCATCGTCTTTAAGGATCTTGGTGGAGATGTCGAATGGAGCTGAGGAATAAGCTCTGATGCCAATTGGATGGCTCAATGGTCTGAGGGGCCTGAGAGGTCTAATAAGTCTTAGCATGTTGTAATTGTAGTGAAGAATGAAAACAGAATGGTAATTTGCATCGAATCAACAACCTTTTATATTGCAAGGGTTATCAAAGACATGGCTACTTTAGGAAAACGGCTGCAAATCCGTGACTGGTAATTTTATGCCCGTACTTTGTGTTGCAAATTCCATTGCATATCCCGAAAACTCCCTTTGAAATTACGACATAAGCCGGAGCCAACAGCCAGTAAAAACGAGCCATTTTCCTTGATGCTTGTCTGGGTCTCCAGCATTAGTAATGCGAGTGACCAGCCGATCAACGTCTTTGCATGGTGATGGCTACTGCGATTCATCTCTGGACAACGTTTGCTAGTAGACATTTTACGGTGCGACATTCGTGATAATTTTTTACGAATTTTCCAGGATGGGATATTATCTACCTCCTAAACAAACTAACCCTCTTTCTCCCGTGTACATTCCAGTGTCTCCACCCAGCAACATCAAGGTGAACCTTATCTGGATGAAGACTGAGCGATTATTAGGACGTTTATGCTCGCGACGCAGAGAAATTCGCATACATCGTGAACGGCCTTATAGCAGTGAACTCTCTATGCGTATTTGGCGTGAAAACAGCCAATGGTGTTGCTACTAAATGGTGGTAGTAATCGAGACAAAATAATATCCACTGGCATTGGTTCTGTATGTAGTTCGATCCCATGCATTCCTCACGCCATTCTTGGGTACTGGATAATCCGATGAGATAATACCACAACTTCCCCTTTAAGCCCAAAGTACGTGACGATGACTACCAGAAACCATAGTACGTGACGATGACTACCCAAATCACGTTATTGTCTGTGTTCTAGCTGCATGGCCAATAAGGTATTGAGGTCGGAACGACCATTGCATCGTGGCCCTCTACGTGTCCACCAAAGACCGTAGTGGTTGCGCAATATTTTTCACTATACCGATCTACTCACCAAATTGAGCAAATAATACTTGCATAATGTCAAAGCTACGGAACCAGAAAACCGACGTCCGTCCATCGTCAATGCTGTGACAACCGCGATACCTTTACCGTGACAACTTTACCATACACCGTCACCGTGGCATCGGGGCCATGTGTCCATATCTGTTTCCGCTCGTCCATTGCCCCAGGGCCGACGATGCTAGTCGATGTAAAGCCAGATGAGGCTTCATGTATCATAATGCTGGATTGCATACAGGTGCCTTGTGTGTCGACCATTGTTTGGCTTGACCCCGTAAGTGATAGTCACTGCAATATGGTGTATGCCAAACTAAACAGCACACACAACTGCACTTGGCGGTGCATGAGCAAGGCTCTTGGGTTCTGGCAAGTCGTGGTGAGTCGTGGCGGCAGCAATGGTGGCGGAAGCAATTGTGGGTTCTGCGAGGAATTATCCATGGAAATGTCGCATCCAATTTGATTACCGTGGCAATAACAACTACAGCAATAAATCGTCGACGTCAACCCTAAACAGCTGGTGGAGCTCCCCTCCCACTAGATTCTCCAAATCCCAGCCGGCTGCCAAAGGCGGAAGTTGCACGCCCATTCCAAGCTTTTGCTTGGGCTGTATACACTCGATAGTATCATATCGCATTCCACGACCAGCTAAGTCCACGCATGTCCTACGCAACCACACAACCTCGCAACTGTGCAACTTTGCAACATCACCACCAAAGCGAGTTCAATCATGGCTAACTGGCAGCGTCATTGCCTCTGCAGCAACATGGAAGCCCACACCGACATTGTTATGTTGGCGGATATCAGCCGCTACACCTTCCCCTGTCATTGCGCATATGGAATTCCGTATGGCCCCAACTCGAATCTGATCCACCACATACCATACCGGGAATTGGCCGCAATTGCTGACAATGTACTACAATAACCTCTCGGTAAACCCACAGTAGACCTCTACATACTCACTGTAAACTCGCTACAATGTACCCACCGCCCTAGTATGACCAACAAAACTACAATGTATTACTAATTCTCAACAGGCACCGGCAATCAAATTGTAGTCGCACCAAAAATGGTTACAATAGCCCGGATCGTACATCATGCTCGACATTCGACCTTGCACCATGCTAACCT
The DNA here is from genome assembly GCA_030560805.1 of Suzukiozyma palmioleophila. Taxonomy (NCBI): domain Eukaryota; kingdom Fungi; phylum Ascomycota; class Pichiomycetes; order Serinales; family Debaryomycetaceae; genus Suzukiozyma; species Suzukiozyma palmioleophila. The sequence goes on along the minus strand of JAKTVY010000022.1, from coordinate 54,926 downwards.
GTTAAACCCTGCAATGGCTTGAGCCACCTTACCACCTAGCCCAACACCCTAACCTAGACCCAAACACCGCACCCGGCCGTCACACCTAGGCCACCATCACCGCTCGCGATTGGCTGGGGTCGTTTGACCCTGCTCTGCAGTCAAGACGGTTTGGGTCTAATGTGGCATTTTTAGTAGTGCAGTTTCAACATATTTTTATTATCTTATCTGACTATAATAGTATGATAGTTGACCATGATCGTAATTTGCTGGAGTATATTCTTTTCTTGTACTTAACGGGACTCTTGCTCTATCTTTTGTCGGCATTCGTTGGTGGCTACACTGTTTGTGACTCTACCCACTACTTGGTGCCCTCATTACTTTTGTTCCCACTTGTGGTCCAGACTCGCGGTTGGTGCCACAAGGTACAATACCAATTTATTGCCTGAGGCTTGTCACACTTGTGAGTGATTTTTATATCTTTTTTGAATCCGGCCTTGTACTGCTGCCATCTTCTGCTGTGTATCCCAAGACCGTGCTATGAACTACCCTGGTCTCTTTGAAGCTGTCGATGACGACATGGACACCTTCAACAACGACGAATTGTTCGACATGGCGTTGAATGACAAGTTGACGGAAATCACCACCGTCTCCAACTCGAACAAGTCGTCCGACGCAAACTTGAATACCTTCAACAAGGCGGGCTTTGATCCGTCCCAGGTTGACCATTTGAACCTTTTGTCGTTGTCCAACGAGTTGGCGAAATTCTACAACGGTAACGCCCTGCCTTCCCCGGAATACATCCACAACTCGTTCAACTTTTCGTTTTCGCCGTCACCAAGACAGAGTATTGCCCACGATAGCGTCAACGTCGGGCCCATCGACCCGGGGGTCGTGGTAAACGGTCCTGCCGTGGCTAACACTCTCGACTCCACCCGGCCGACTATCGGAGAATCTATTGGCCACTCGATAAACCACACTCTCGGCCAGTCTCTCGACCACCAGATGGGCTATATTGACGAACAGATGGACCGCCAGATCGACCAATACGTTACTGAGTCGCTAGAGGGCGGTGCGTTGGCCCCGGAAAATGGCCTGACGCAATCGTCCAACACCACGGACCCAAGCGCAAATGTCGCAAATGGCCCAAATAGCGCAAATGGCGCTCCTGGGGTTGATAATGGTGTCGAACCAACAATCAATCCTCGCCAACTATTTTCCCGGTTGCCGCAATCCGTTAGCTCTCCCGCTTTGTCGACGTTGTTTGGGTCCAAGAGATACACCTCGGTGCCAAAGTTGCCAGATCAGTCAAAAGCGCAATTTGAGTTAAATGATAAGGTTAATCTCAAAATGAACGACGTGAACAACTGGTATGGAATCAACATGAACTGGGCGATCGACGAAAATAAGCCAAAGGGCAATAATTCGTTTGGAGTCAACTACGACATGAACGATATTCCTCTTAGTGACCAAATGATCATTAGTGACAACAATTTGAACGATTTGGGGATTTCTCCTACGATCAAAATGCCATTGCCAACGATCAAACAGGGCAGATCCCAGTCGTTATCGTCTCCAGTGATGTCTCATATGAATGCTCTGTTACGCCGAAACTCGATTGCTACGCCTGATATTCTCAAGAAGAAAAGAAGAAAATCAAATGACTTATCGGCACTCAACACAAACTTATCGCCAGTAAACCACCATATTCGTAGCCGAGGAAATTCGGTTGCCAGTATTTCCAAATCGAGTGGAACCAGTTCGTCCACAAAGGATAACATGTCGATTAGTGCAAGTGCAGCTTTGAACAATCAACTAAGTCCGGTCAACTCCAGCTACAATCAGCCGCACCAGCAGGACGGAAGTTCTTCTGGCTCAGGATCCAGCTCCAACCAGTACCCTCCAGTGACGTCGTTTCCATGTACCGAATGTGACAAACAATTCAAACGATCGGAACATTTGAAACGACACATTAGGTCGGTTCATTCCAACATTAGACCATTCCACTGTAAATACTGCGAAAAGAAATTCTCTAGATCGGATAATTTAGCACAACATCTAAAAACACATTATAGAACTGATGCTAATGGAAACCCTACAATAGTTTACGGCAATCCAAACAATCAAAGAAAATCAAAAAAATAAGTTGACCAGCAAATGATTTTGAGTTTGTTCAAGTCTAATTCTATTTGCTTGATAATCGAATTCCAACAGATTTGTCCGAGACATGAAGCCAGGATTTTATGATACTATAACTACTTTGTGGTGCTCGTTCCTTGTGTCAAGAAACATAAATGATAACAATTGTGAATTGGTATGTACAACAGTCTGGTACTGTTGTAATACCTGACCGGTTTATTTCCTTTCCTTGAACGTGGAGTCATCCACTAATTTCAGAATAATAAAATACATTGATTGTATTAAAAACTAAAAAAAAAACTTTCTTTATATAGGTTCCTAACTTTGATTTTATGATATTGATTATCATTTATGTTTATTTCCTTCTCAATGTATTGGTCCGATTATGACTTCAAATTGACTAGATTTCACTAGAACTTGCTGTAGACCAGTAAATGGCAGCACTATCCCGGCCGCGCCGTTTGTTGGAGTTATCGACGTACACGTAGGTCGAGTTCCGTGCGACATATTCCCGTGTGCACCGAATTTACCGCGAGGATGGTGGTGCCCATACAAGTCGTGTATTTTGCCTAATTGTCTTCACCAATTAAAATTTGGTACTTTAGCACATAATCAATCTACAATAGTACAATCACAGTAAACACACAATGAGTCAAAATCCTTGGGCTAAGAGAGATGCTTGGAGATACGAAGGTCAATTTTCAAGATTAAACCGTTTCAAAACCGCATTCCCAGGTTTCGGTATCGCCGTAGTAGCTTTTGCTGGTTATGTTGCTTATGAAAAATTATTCTTAACCAAAGAAGACGAACACCACCATTAAAGACGTTTAAAGCGGTAGGTTCTACTTGTGCCCTACTACTAAAGCTTTTCCTCCAGTTTTGCTGTGAACCATGTTCATTTCCGTATGGTTACGCCGGTTAACCAAGCTGTCATATATCCTTCTGGCATCATCCTCTGGATCTGTAATTTATTCTATATAGTGCAATGCTACACCATTTATTACTTGTACTTTCTGTAGCATTTGGGAACCAGTCGCATGGTAGATAATCTGGAGACTACTTTACAGTTTGATTTGCCATTCGTGAAATTATGCATTTTCTATTGCTATGTACATTGTGAACCTTCAAGATTCGTGTTTTGCTTCTATTTCTTTTCTTCCTCAATAACGACTTCTTCCTCCCAAATAGAAGTTTCCACGACAGCAGTGTCTTCTGCAGCGGTGGATGAGGACATCGATTTCCCACTATTTACTTGGGCAAGTTTCGTCTTGTCTGAAGCAACCTTGGCCCACACATCGACGTATTCTTGTTCTTGCTTAAGACCCCATTCCATATTGGTGGATGGGTAAATGGCACCATACATGGCAGATTCTTCTTTTGATACTAAACTGTTCATCTCTTCCTCCATTCTCAATCTGTAAAACTCAAATCTGGCCTTGTCGTATGCTTCGAACAAATCAGACACTTTCTTGTTCTTTAAAAGCCACAATGTTCTTTGCACTACAGACTCACCGTCCAAGGGTTTATTCAATTGTAACATGTGGGACCAGTCACAGTGGGCATTGTCGTTCCCGCTATTTTCGATCAATGTTTTGGGACGGGAGAATTCCCATGGATGTTGGTGGTAAAACACATCTCTTAACTCGTCTTCTAAAAATTGCAATTTTGGAACACGGGAGATGGAGTTGTTCTGGTGGGCTTTTTCTGTGGCCAGAACTCTGGTCTTGAACAATCTTTCGTCGGATTTGCGGAATAAGCTTTCGGTAGGATCCTGTTTTTGTGCCTCCAAATCGAATACCTTGGGTTTCTTCGTCAAGTCCGTGGATGGAGGGTGGCTACCAACGACATCGTACCACGCTGGCTTCTGTTTTAACACACCCACACGCAAATAATGCGATGTTCTCTCCAATACTGTGGTCGCCCGTGTCTGGATCTTCATTATTGGCCGTTTCTCGCAGTGTCGTCTGACGGGTTTCTCTTTTCAAGAACAAAAATTTTTCAAATTTGGTGAAGTTGGTAGCGCCTTCATTTTTTGGCGATGCTACCATTTTGGGCTGCAATCTGATTTCCCATCACCAAATTGTAAAACTTAGGCGAGCACAGCACAGCACAAACGGGGAAGATGCGACGGTTTAGCGGGCTTTCCGGCACTTCTGGTACATTAGCTGCCTCCGTAGCCAACTTTGTGCTGAAGATTCGACATCTGCAGTCGCAAAGCCGGGGATCTTTACTTGAGTGCATCGAGGGCCTATTGACAAAGCATGAGGACAAGTTGGCCAAACACTACAAGATTGAAGGTACAGATGGAGATTTGAGACAGAATCTTTGGCAATGTTTGAATTCTGGTGTTACCGTACCGTCAGCACCTCAGAAATATGATGTGTACCAGCTTCCATTTACTTCAGTTCCAACATACAATAAGTTTATTGGTCTGTTATACCCTAAACAGCGAGGTTTACCGCTAAGCACAAAGCCACCACAAGTCATGGATATAATCAATAACGCAATCAAGTATCACAATGTCAACCACACAGAATTGTTCAAGTACTACTGTGAACTACCGAAACCACATCCATTGTACTTACCACCACCAATCTTGCAGCATTTCATAGACAAGTTTCTTTTCAGCAAGTCAGACTTTGTCAAACCAAACGTTATATCTGAACTGTATTTTGCTTTGGAGCGAAATCCTCATCTTGTATTAAATAATGTCCATGATATGCTAGATAAGAGGAACGATTACGTCACGATGGTGGGTAAAATTCTTGATGATGTTAGGTCTTGTGGAATCGAACTATCGTCTGAACAACAACTCTACTTGGCATATATTTCATTTTACAAAGATAAACCAGAAATAGTCGATAAGATTAACAGCATCAATAAGCAATATCATTTATCTGAAAAATCAGAAACACCTTCGAAGATCACATACCCGAAATTTGACTTCAATTTGTACTCGCAATTGAAGTCTTCGTTGCCTTATTCTATTGATACATTCAATGTATTGCTATTCCATGGAATACGGCATTCACAAAGAGAAGTAATTGATGATATTCTCAAAGTGGTTGGATTCTCGCCTTCTGGAGATAAAGAGATAACTTCACAATTGCAGCCAAATTCTAAAACTATAAGGTTGCTTCTTGATTATTTCTCGTCGCCAGCTTTCATGAGCAATTCACCCTCATTGGCTCCTTTCGTTCAATGCATTGACTATTTAAATAAATCCAATATGGTATTGGATATCAAGGTTGTCAATCTGATTATCAAAGCTCTAATAGCTACCAAATTTGTTGCACTTGCGGAATCTATTCTTTCGGAGATTCCAGTAAACGCGGATCACAGTTCTGAATCAATTATGAGCAAACAGCTCACTGCTGAGGATAAGTACACTTATGACAAGCTCATCAAAGTCTTTGAAAATTTAGAAACAATCACGTCAGATTCAACCACTTTTAGCATTTCTCCCACTGAGAGCACATTTGTTCCGTTCATGAAGTATTATTGTCAAATTGGTGACATTGATAAAACTAAAAACTTATTAAACCTCATTCAACACTATAATATCCCACGATCGAGTAGAATCCTAAAACCTGTCTACATGAGCATCATCAAATATCCTTGGACTGTTTCCGACTTAGTGGGAATTACTGGCGAATTGATTAACATACATGATCATAGCTATACATTAACTCATGATAATGCTATAAACCAACTTAAGGGAGAACTAACCCCGGCATTACAATCTTTTGTAAATGATCATTTGAAGGTCCCAGAGAAACTATCCATGCCAATTGACAGACGTAACTTTGTCAAATTGTCTGACGACCTTCTAGAGGTCATTTACCAAGCATTCCTTGCAGTCGTGGAACGAGAATATGGTCAAGGGACCGCTCTTGCTAGAGAGATCAATGATCACAAGTATCAATTACAAACAAAACTTGATGACATCAGGGGCAACCCTATCAAGATCCGACATTCCCGTGCTAATAAAAAGTCGATTTATGTAAATGATGAAATGAACTATTTGAAAAAGAGTTTTTTAATTGATTTGATTTATTTGGTTGAAGGTCATTTATAGAAAATGTACAACAGTAACGTATAAATTATATCCCACTTGCTTTAACTTGCTTATGAGCAAAGTAAGCTTGCTTGTGTGAACTAGTTCAGTATAATAATGGTGTCTGTTCTAGGTTGTTCCTCATTAACAACTTCCTCGCCCGAAAAGTCATTCTCCTCATTTAAAAGTATAGCTTCCTGGCGCATATTTTCTTGAATCTCGTTTCTTTCTTCAATTTCACGTTGATCTTGAATTTCTTGTGCCTTCTTACCTGAATCTGGGAATAAACGACACCAAATTCCGATATCGTTAATTGGAGTTTGAACAATTGACTCGTAGAAGAAAACTACCGTAGTGATTGCGGTAACAATTCCCATAAGCAGGGTTGTGTTTAATTCCGCAAGTGACACCAACACGATTATAATAGCAGCTGGAATACGAAGTCCAATTCTAAGATACCTTGGTACAAGAAGCAAACCCTTTGGATCCATATCCTTATCTAGCATTCCAATCACAAACATACAAACGAGTGAAAAACTGATACCTCCAGTGAAGAAGAACGAAAGAGCATACATATTTAGTTCTTCTTCGTGTTCACCACCTTCTTGTCTACGGAAATAGTAAGAGGAAAATATACCCCCTTTAATGGACTCAATATGTGATTCACCTTCGAACAAACTAGATTCATTTTGATGTCTTTTTGTTGAAGTATTGTCTGAAGCTGTCAATTCACCACCGGCATCAGCAGCGAGAACTAGGGCTGCGATCAATGGTAAATGTGCATAAATCCATCCAATAGCGGTGGCAGCGGAATGACGCAAAGCGTGGGTAACTTTAGAACAAGTGGAACCATAGTTATAGACCCAGAATAGATTGTAGGCAATCAAGATCATAAACACTCCTCTAGCGTATTTTGCTGTCAACCCAGGACCCAATGGGTTGGTTGCTACGGCTTTGTATAAAAATTCCCCAATGGCAATTGTGACGAATGTAGCCATTCTTTCTACTTCGTGTTCAATGTTCAAGGCGGTACTCATTCTCAACTTAAGGAGCTTCTTTAAGAATGGATGGAAAGCAAAAGAAAAGCAGACTTGTTCCAAAAACATAATTGCAATAGAAACACCAACTTTAGCTCGGTTACCTATGAAGATGACAATGATCCATAACGAACTGGTGATGAGGATAGATGTTGAGTAAAGTCTTATTTGTGCTCTGTGTTGTGGAACAAAAAATGAATAAAACACCAACATTATTGCAAGCGAAAGACGACACAACATGTATGGGACAATTGTTAATGCCGCACCTTGAACAGACTTGGTCAAGTCACCATGGGAATTTACATAGAGAGTCAAAAGACACAAGATCCAGAACAAGTACGTCTTCTGGGATAAATCTTCGTTATAGTAGTAGTTCACAGCATCCTTAATATCAGCCCAAACAACCCACGAGGGGATAAAGAAAAGCAAGTACTTCAAAAGGGCAATACCACTGGCATTTTCCGAGGCTTCTCCCGCAAGATTAGCCACAATCCCCACGTACATCAAATCTAAAAACAATTCCAACTTTGACGAGGTTCTTTCCTCCTTAGTTCTGAAAAGCACTCCATCTTTGAAATAGTTCAAAGCGTGTGGTTTTGTGAACCAGATGGACTGCTTTGGCCTTTTGATGTAACGAAACTGGACATGACCATACTTTGTGACATGGTTTTCTTCTTCTTCGTCCAGAAGCATTATGGCATTATCTTCTGATTCAACATCGTTAGACAAACGTGGAGAACGGGAGTCTTCTTGAACACCAGTTGATGTGAATTTGGACCCATCCCCGTTAGAGCCATCAGACCCAGACTCTCCTCTTGAATCGTTTTTTATGTTTCCTGATGGTAGCTCATCGCCGGTGTTGATTCTCGAATCGGGACTCATTGATGGTAATAAAGTTGGTGGCTGAAAATTTGTTTTGGAGATATTATATATAATTTGGTCCCGCTCTGCAGCCATCGAAAATTCGCTACAGCCGCAGGGCTGTCACACAGGTGTCTTGGCGCCTTTTGATATTTGGGGCAATTTTTGTTCACTTTCGCACCAATTTGAAAGTGGTGATGGTATTTTTCACTTCCTCTTCTGGTACGTCTTGTGGTATTCTGATATTTTGAATGAAATTGATGTGGTTGTTGGATTGTCAATGTTGTTTCTTCCGTCGGTGCTCCGTTAGTGCCTGTCAAATTCTGGCATACTACCTGATGGCAGCCTTACTCCTGTAGGAGCCGTAGCTCGTGCACTACACATGCGTTTTATGTGCATGTGTTCTGATAGACTTGCCGCACAGAACTTTCTAAATTATGAAGGTCCTCGGTAAAAATGTAGCTCGATGTATGTTTCAGTTGTGGTACGTGACGGTTAGTGGTGTCTAGTGGTGTTTAACTCACTTGGTGGGGTCGGTTTGCGGTATCGTTTTGTAATAGCAACTTCCAGGTGTGGAGCTGGCATATCCTGTTTGTAATTAGTAATAATGCTATTGTTGCAAAATATTTGTACGTAATCTTATAAATGACCCCGACTACAGGTTTTCTAGAATAATAGCACATTTTTCTACTTTTGCACGAAAGAAGCTAATGGTTCATACAACATGAGAAAAGGGTACTCTTGAGGAGATTTGCCTCCACAAATGCTGCTTGTCTACTTTCTAGAATCTGTGGCTGAGAGTTGCGTAGTGCATAATGCCCGAGCACTATAAACTCTTACAAGTTCATATAGAATAGAACAAAGTATATTCCAAAGCGGTAGTGTCCACGATCGTGAATGTTTCTAACAAGATTTCAACTGGAGAAACGCAGGTGACGAATTGGTTCTGTGTACTTCGGAAATTCAACTCTCATATACTGCACAATAGGTTAGATCGCCAGCTACGTATTCTTCTGTACGCTCTAACCATAGTCGTGGGTGTTTTTTGCAGCCACATCAGGACATTAATAAGTTTTATCGTGACAGAGGCACACTACTAGTCTCTGTTTCAGTATCTCCTGACTCTAACTTTGGTGTACTAGACAAGTGTCAGTGGTCTGTTGACAAGGTACAGTACCTTTTTCTACGTTTTACCATGAAATGGTGCTGCATTACCTATAAACGGTATGGTGCACCAAAAAATTCCGGCTACATCGTTGGTACAATATATTACACATTATGGTTGCTACCACCACTGCCACCACCAGCTGTACAACAACGCTACGACGCAACAACACAGTTGGGCCTCACAACTACACAAATTTCAGTGACGTAATGAAATCCGACACGATCGATAGAATGTCGCGACAACCCGCATAACGTCACCAATATCGCCAATTTGTCGCATTTGTCGTGGAGAATTTCAGTTCAGACTTCTGCTCTGCACATAACCAGGGGATGGAAATTGTTCCTGGCAATTTCACAATAAATATCGTACACCGTAGCGTCGACTAGTGATCAATTGAATCAGCTGTCTCGAGATTTTAATTGTCATGGAGGTTCAGAAAGGATCGACCAATGTATGTACCTGGGAATTTCCTGTTTTTGTCTAGTCAATACTAACTTTTTTAGCCGAACGAAATCCTCAGGGCTCCCGACCAGGTTGAGGTCGAAGAGAAAAATGAAATCGAATCGAAATTGATGCCGCAAAAAAACGACAATCGTCGGTATGGTACGTTGGATCCTAATGGTTCTAGTGCCCAACCGCAGTATTCCCAGCCAAACACCACGAGAATTGGCAGATTCAATGCTTCTTCTGGTGGTCCCCCAAAAGTACCTCCACCAAACCTTGCTGAAAACACCAAACTTCAAGGTGCTGGTCACAATTCGGGGGAAAATGTGGCCTCTATGAGCAATAATGTTGCTTCTGGTGCCAATTCTGTGGCCAATAATGTAGGCAAATTCACGAAAAACTCTGCTGTAAATGACAATATTAAGGCAGTGAATGACAATATTGGCAAGGCTAATACCGTCATTAACAACAATATTAATACGGTAAACAATGCGATTGGTTCATTTAATGCCAAAAGTGGAGCAGCAGGAAATGAAACTGTCAATTCAGTCAATCGTCAAGCCGAAAATGTCAACACAAAGATCAACGAAAACGTTTCGGCAGTCAACAGCCAAGTGAATGCAGTCAATTCCAAAATCAATGAAAGTGTTGGTTCCTCAAAGGAAAACATTGGGTCCAGCAGTGCTAATAGTGGCATTAATGATGGCCTTCAATCCATTAATAAAAAGGTCGATAATCTCAACTCTGACGTTAATAACAACATATCTGCACTTAACAACAAGTTGGCTAATGCTGGTGTGAGAAACGACATGCAACTGTCGCAACCACATTCTCAACAGAGCTCTCTCAGGGGACCTGCAGTGATAAATTCAAGTCAAGCGGGCAGTAAAAATGCTTCTTATAGCAACGTTTCCATTCCATCTAATGGCACCAAGGAACCCTCCAATGGTCCTGCCAGCGTCAATAATCAGGCTGGACGTGGAATTTCCTCAGGAAACGAAGCTCCACCTGCACCTGAAAAAGGCGCTGTTCCTGTTCAACCTGTTGGTGTCAAAGGAAATATGAAACGGGACAATGTCAGCAGTACCGTAATCACCCCAGTTCAATCATCTAGGGCTGGTATTACTCCTGTTCAAAGCACGTCTTCCAAAGTTCAATCTCTTAAAACTGATGCTGCAAAAGCAAAATTAATTCCTTCTGAAGACTTGGACATGACTAATATCACAACTAAACCCCCACCAAGACAGCCAGGACAACCAACCTTTAGAGGTTGGAAAGAAGTCGGTGGATGGGAAGAAGTTGATATGTTGACTGTAGAAGATGAAACCGTTGATTTGTCATCACGGACATCGTTTTATGATGCGTACCTTCCTCCTGCTGCAATTGGTGATTGGTATCACAATGTTGGTTACTTGGTTGGTGCTGGTTTGTTGTCGTGGATTGTAGGTTGGTTCAAATTTACACTAGCACCAGTGTTTGTGATCATGATTGTTTTCTCTCTTTTGTACAGAGCCTCTATTCGTAAATATAGAGCCTTAGTCAGAGAACAAGTCCAGAGAGAATTCTCCATTAAGACAATCGAAAGTGACTACGAAACTATGGACTGGTTGAACAATTTCTTAGAAAAGTTCTGGGTTTTCTTGGAGCCATCAATTTCTCAAATTGTTTGTGATCAAGCTAATCCAATCTTAGCATCGTCTCCAGCTCCGGCATTTATCAAAAAGTTGTGGATTGACAGTTTCTCTGCCGGTACAAAGCCTCCAAGAATTGAGCAAGTTAAAACCTTGCAAGGTACAAACGACGATATTGTTGTCATGGACTGGGGATTTTCCTTCACTCCTAATGCCATTGTTGATGCCAACAACAAACAATTGAAAAACAAGGTTAACCAAAAAGTTGTTGTCAAGGCAAGCTTGTTTGGTATTACTATTCCTGTTACTGTTTCTGATGTTTCCTGTCTGGGTATGCTTAGAGTCAGAATGAGAATGATGTCCTCATTCCCTCATATTGAAACCATCAACGTTTCGTTCTTGGAACCACCGGTTTTCGATTTCAATACGAGATTATTTGGTGAAACTGCCCTCAATTGGGAAGTATTGGTTTTCCCTGGTTTGTATCCATTTATCAATGAAATGGTTAAAAAGTATGTTGGTCCAATTGTTTTCAGTCCATTGTCATTCCAATTAAATGTTCAACAATTGCTTGCAGGTAACGCATTAGATTCGGCAATTGGTGTGTTAGCCATTACTGCCAAATCTGCTAGAGGCTTGAAAGGATTCAACACTATTGGTAACACTCTTGATCCATACTTAACTTATAGTTTTGGCAATGGCGAAGTTTTGGGTAAAACATCTATCAAGGATGACACATCTTCTCCAACTTGGAATGAAACCGTTTATGTACCAATCAAGTCGTTATCAGTTCCATTGAATATTGCAGGTATTGACTTCAACGATTTCAGAAAAGACAGACAATTTGGTTCGATCAAGTTAGATTTAGAAAGCTTAATTGAAAATCCAATGCAATCTAATATTTCTCAACCATTCCTTAGAAACAACAGACCAGTTGGTGAGCTTCAATTTGGCTTGCACTTCATGCCTACATTGGAACCAATTAGACAAGCTGATGGTGCAGTTACACCTCCACCTGATTTGAATACTGGTATTGCTAGAATCGCTGTTGCTGAAGCAAGACACTTGAATCCTGGCTCAGAAAAGGCGGCAAGTACATACGTTGAAGTTTATATCGATGGTAAGGTTGTTAAGAAGTCATCTGTCCAAAGAAAAACAAATACACCAGGTTGGAACTCTGTTACTGAAAACATTGTTAACAACCGTGCCAAATCTAAAGTTAAAATTCTTGTTAAAAACAAGGACGATAAAGTTATTGGCCAAATTTACAAATCACTTAATGAACTCATTGATGCAACTCAGGTTGATCAAACTTGGTTCCCATTGGGTAAAGGTGGTGAGGCTAGAATTGAAACCTCTTGGAAGCCTGTTGAATTGACTAATGTATCTGGTTCTGCTGGCTACACACAACCTATTGGTGCTGTTAGAGTTAGTATTTTCAATGCTAAGGATTTGAGAAACTTGGAAACTATCGGAAAAGTTGATCCATACGTTAGACTCTTTGTCAATGGGGTTGAAAAGTCCAGGACAGTTGCTATTGAAGCCGATTTGAATCCTACTTGGAATGAAGTACACTACGTTACCGTATCTTCCGCTAACCAAAAATTAACAATTGAAGTAATGGACGTTGAAGCCCATTCTCCTGACCGTACTTTAGGTTCGTTCGATGTGAAATTGTCCGATATCATCAACAAAGATGAAACAGGAAGTTACATTGAACACTCTGACATGAAAGAAAGAACCTCAACGTTGATCCATAAGAAGGGTCCAAAGGGTACAGTTACTTACTCGTTATCATTCTTCCCAGTCGTACCAGTTATGACTGTTGAAGAAATAAAAGAAGAGGAAGAAGCTAAACTCAAGATTGAAGAGGAAAAGAAAAAACAAGCCGAAGAAGCGGCAGCTGAAGCTAAGAAAGGTGTTGATGCCAGTAAGAAGACCAAGACTGACGAAAAACCTACTTCCGAGGAAGAAGATTTTGATGATGACTTAGACGGTTCAAAAGCAAGGTTATCCTTGAAAGAATTACTTGAATACAAGAGCGGTGTGTTCATTTATGAAATCCTTGATGCAGTTGTTCCTAAGGACGACGTGTACATACAACTCTTCTTCGATAGTTATGGATATCCTGCTTTCGTATCTCCAAAGATCACTAAGAAAGGTCCTAACAAAATTTCCCTTTCAGGTGATGCTGTTGTCAAAGAGTTGGAAAGATCTAATGTTTTGATTAGATTAGTCTCCAAGAAAAATTACAACAGAGCTGAAAAATGTATTAGTGAAATCAGCATCCCAACATTGCAATTATTGGAAAGTGCTTACGAAAAACCACAAACTATTACTTTAAAGGGGGCATATGACACCAATGTTAACTTACAAGTTGGTTGGGTTCCTGTCCTTTATGAACATGGTATTCCACCTCAAGATTCAGCTGATAACTCAGGTATTCTTACTGTAAATATTGAAAAGGCAGAAGACTTGCCCTCCATGGATTCAAATGGTTATTCTGACCCATACATCGAATTGTTTGTTAACTCCAGCTCAAAACCAGCTTACAAGACGAAAAAGAAGAAGAAGACCCTTAACCCAGTTTTCAATGAAACTGCTGCCATCGAATTGTATAATATGTATGATTCTGTGATCAAAGTTGTTTGTACTGACTGGGACATGGCCGGGGATAACGAACTTTTGGGTATTGGGTATATCAAATTATCAAAACTTAACGAGGAAAATACTGAATTCAAAGTTCCCTTAGTTGGTGAAAATGGAGACAGTGCCGGATTTGCATACTTCAGCCTTCTGTTCGAGCCACTGTTCCTCTTGAATATTTGTAGTGAGTCTGATAAAAACATTGATGCTTTGGGTGCTGTTGGAGCCGTTGGATCGACCGGTAAGAATGCTGTCAAGTCAGTTGGGAAGTTGGGACTTGGTGGTGTTGGAAAAGGTGCAAGTTTTTTGAAGGGTCTTGGACATCACAAAGACTAAATAAAACTACGTGTTTATGTACATTTATATTTGTTTGATTAAAATTGATTAAAATTGAGTAACGAACAAGTAGAACTTCAGAAAAATATTGGACCTGTTATTCGTTGTCTAAGTAGCTTAGCTTATTATAGATGCTGGTAATGAGATCCTGGTCAGATTCATAATCTGAATCACTGTAATCTTTGATTGAGTTCATACTATTGACATCTGTGAAGTAATTGTCTTTGAATGTGTTTGTTTCAATCTTAGAACTACACGAGCAGTTAAATACACACGTTTTGCGAAATTTAGATTCGTCAAAATATATTGAATATGTTTGTCGGTCATCATCAATGTTGCTGTCTTCGAGCTCAACATTAAATTGGATCGTTGATGTGAAAACTTCGGACGGGAATTTATACTTTGTGTCATAAATCGCAACCACCCATTTTTCAACTAACAATCCTGATGCTTTAATGTAAATGTTCTGAGACCACCGTGATGTCAATTCAATCGTTGTCTGTGATAACAAACGCAAGTGTATATCATGCATGTCTATCTGGATTATATCACGATTTTGAAGCACGATGAGATATTTTTCGAATAGATATATGATCGAAGATGTCCAATGTAGCAGATCCAAACTAACCAGAAGGTTATCAACTAGTCTCAAATTTCCGTATTTAACCAACTGGGTAAATCCAATGGTGTCATTCATACTTATAAGGTACTCTAAGGATTGATTTCTTAGTGTGTCCAAAGAAAGAAATTTGTTTGCATGGATCTTCGGAGTAACAGTTTCGGCAGTTGATATGGAACCATTTGATGAAAAAACAGATTTTTCATCTGTCCATGACGTTGTCGAGTTTGTATGGAAATCTTCATTAGACTGATGTATAGGGTTAGTGTCAGTTTCAAGAAAATTCAAGAAACCTTGACTAGCTGGAATTGGAGTAAATTGTTTTGGTGTAGAGGGTTCTGAAGATAAATTCTCAGTATGCTTGTTACAATTTTCTGTTTGTGACATTTCTCTTGGTGTGGACACTTGGTTTGTGAAGTTTTGAGGAAAATATTCATCGTTTCCAAGATATTCATTACTCTTCGTTTTAGGAACCAATGCAGGCAAGTCGTCGGAAAATGAACGTCGTCTCTTTGGAATTGACTGAGGTGAGGATATAAATTTTTCAAAAGCCTTTGATAGTTTGCGTTTCAAGGTCAGTTTACTTTGGTCCAACTTGGAGTAGTTGTTTTCCATTAACACTGGCTTATAGCAAAATGTGGAATCTACAGTCAAAGGGTCTGTGTATCCATCCCAGAACGTCAATCCTGGTTTTTTGTCATCTATGCTAGGAAATGCTGGAAGCGTGCTCTTCTGTTGGTCAATTCTATAGTTGTTAAATGAATTTAAGATTGGATCACCAAGTGTTTGGCCCTTCTGTAAATCGGTAAATCCTGTACTATGTGCCATTTCTGGGGATTGAATGGTTGAATTTGTGTGGTTTAATGTATTGTTTACCAGGTGTAAATCGGCGCAACATCTTGAGGCTAGCTGTTCCTGGGGTTTCTTAATCAATGTGGACGATAAAGACAAAAAATTGGGCGACAGTACACAATTCAGAGACAACCTTTCTTTTTCTTTGTTATTTTTCTTTACCAATAGTTTATTCAAATACGATTTATCTTTGGGAAGAAATTTGTGAGGAAAATCAAGACGACAGAAGCATGGGGGTGCCAAATCGGTAGTTGTAGGAGAAATAGGAATTCCTCTTAAAACTTCAACCAAGCATTGTTCGTGAACCAATTGAGAACATTCTAGCAGGATGATGAGCTCGCCTCCGAGTTTGTTACACAATAGTTCGTTGCAAACAAAACAGGGGGTAGTGGTGTAAGATTTTGTATTGTGTTTGGGGGTAATAGTTGTACCACTAGCATCATATTTCGTAGCTACTTGGGAAAAAATACCACTATTAGGAGCTGTGCCTAACATTTTGACGCAGATATAAAGCTACGCAAGGCTATGTGATGCTATGTGATGCTACTACCGAGGTATGCTGCGTATTACAGATGTTTTAAGATGCGCCGTGCGTTTGCAGTAATATTTATATGCAAGGGTAGATGTGTTAAATTGCGTGCGGCGAAATCTGGGGTAAATTAGGGGGTAATAGTAGTGTCCGATGTGGTAGCGTTCTACTGATAAGAGGTAGGGGCAACGCAGCTAAATGCGGACAAACGCAAAAACCGGGGGCTACAGCAGTAGTACAGACGAAAATATCCTGAGGCAAATGGGGGGTACTCTTCCAAAAGTAACATTATTTTATAAGGTATGGTTTCATTATTTGGCTAAGGAAAATATTCTCTTTCGTATCCATCTTTCACTGCGTATACAGACGCGTGGAGATGCTTATTACGATACTGACGCCGGTCGGAGGCTAAACATACCATTTTTGTGGTGGTATTTAATATTAACGAGGTTTCAAGCGACGTTGAGGCTTGTATCGTTGAAAGTGCAACTTTACTTGTGCTAACTCTAGGACGTCGTTGTCTGGGAGACGATCCTCGAATGGCTCAAGGATATACGAATTTCGAAGCAATATTATGCGTTGTCAATGGTTGTGGTAGGTATACCGTATGTAGAGTATCATGTATAATATTGTAAATAGGAATATGTATTGTTTTGGGGATGGGTTACGAGAGATGCTGGAAGAAAGTAAAGGTATCTTGGACAAGAGGGAAATTAGGAAACAACAATGAGAAGGTATCAATATTGCCGTACTCCACGAATACTGAACAATGCAGTAGGGGGTATCACCAGTACAGAAGATGAGGCTATGTAGAATTCACTTGACTTGTTACTGTCATGCTACAAGAACGTAGGATAGTGCTGCTGTTGTTTTTAAGATACGATTAATTTGATCTGTTACACTATTGGCTTGCTATAGTATGGTGGTGTTCTCTTGTAATTTTCCACCTTGAATCACCTGGACTCATGCATAGATTCCTTCTTATAGTACTATGGCTTGTTTCATCGTCTCATGTGGTATGTAGTAACCTTTCATGTCTGGTTAAACTATCACGACGATAAAATGCTTTATTACATTGTTTGTATTTGCATGTGTATAACAACATCCTCAACTCTTCTTCCCATTCCAGAAATTGTTCCATGATTTGGCCACGACGGAAATGGCAGTCGTATGTATGGTGGACTAATCCAGATTTTTGCAGAAACCCGATAACAGACATGGGACATTTGGGAACAACACACTGATAGTTCCGTGAAAGTTTCGGGCGGTGCGAATCCCAGTGATCAATGTACTGCCAGTAATCACTAATATTAGATTTACACTTGCAACAAAACGAATCCTTCTTTTCAATTTTGATTGCCTGAACATCCTCCTCGGTGAAATTGTGTTCTAGGATTTTGTTTTTCAACAAGGGAAACACTTTTGTCTTGGGCTCTGGTTTGGTGATTTTTGACTGTAGATGGCTTTTCTCAATGGCTCGAGTAGCAAGTTCAATCGATTCCTTGATATTCATAGTAGGTGCTCTTCCTGTACGACGTTGTTCAAAGATTTTGTTTTTTCTTTTGGGCTTGCGATAATCCCCTGGTAAACTCTCTTTTGGGTCAACTTCAACACTACCAGTTTTCGCAAATCTTTTGATTATTCTGTCGTAGTCAGCCCCCAATTTCAACTTTAAGTTTATATTATCCTTAAACTTACTTGGGTCGTAAATATCATTGTTCTCGCGGGTTAATAACCCATCAAGTACTGTGTTCTGGTATATCATCGCATTGTTGGAATTCACGAACGAGGTGACGTAGTTCGTTGAGTACGTTGTGGCATTAAGATCCGTCAAATCGGGATCTATGAAATCCAGAGACTTCGATTCCTTGTCGTCCTGTTTTAAAACTTCACTATGTTCGAGCTGCACCATTGCAGAGTCAATAGATTTGCTCCGCATATTCAACATCGATGTTGAAGAAAGCGATTCATCCAACCAATTCCAGTTATGGATTCGACACTCATTGTCAGCAACAAAATCAATTGGAGTAAGCGGAGTTGTCATATCACGATAATTACCGTAGCTATGCTCAAATTCCTGGTTTTGATCTACTAAGTTGTCTGAGGCACAATTTGTTAAATCGTCATAGCGCAGTATTGGAGACTGGCTGATTCCTGATGAAAATGGAGAGTTCCCAATTTGCCAATCAAACTTGAATGTATGCATTTTGTCTTTTTGTAATTCGTTTTTACCCCTGATCTCCTCCAGCAGTTCAGCGGCAGGTAATGATTGTGGTGTTAAACGTGATATATTCAGTTCATCAGTTACACTTTCGTCCGCACCCACGTTTGTATCCGAACTAAAAGGACACTCAAGGTCAACTATCTCATGTGGTGAAGGAAACTTGAGAAATGAGTCGTCACATAACCCTTCGTACACATAGAGGGCTCCGTACCCATGCTGCGAGACTGAGATCTCATCCTGCTTGGAACAATGCAAATTATTATGAGGGAAATCAAAAGTAAACATCTTTAGACGATTAGTTCAGATATTAGGAAGATCAGTTGAATATACAACTATTATATATCTAGTATCTCGAGTAAGTAACGAATAAGTCCACGCATGTTTTGGAGCTAGAAAATATAGTTGGCATTAGGGCTATTAAACGTGCCCAAGAAAATATATTGAACACAGCACTTATATTTTTCTGGTTGTGTAGAATACCTCAAAAGTTTCTCATTACTACAAGAAAATGACATCTCATAACGCAAAAAAACTCCAATCTAGATCGAATAATAACATTAAAGCATGTAATTAACTATTTTAGGTCATAAAATCAAGGGCAACACATGTTCGATGCAAGCTAAAAATATTCCCCGACCATGCATTTTCGCGGAAAAATGATTCACCCTGCTGAATTAGCATTGACCTGTCACCACAATTTCATGCAAATAATTAGTCTCGACTTCGAGATACGCATTTGTTCTCTTCCCGAAAATTTTTATCCGTACAAATGAATTCCAAAATGTTGTCGGATGTGTGTTTCAGTCAAATTTTGGAGATTTATTTAAAACAACTTTACGAAATATCACTCAGAATTAGTAGTCACATTTTGCGTATCAGAGCATCAACTAGTGAGGTTGGTTTTCAAGTATGTTATGTAACAGCTTCTTCAAACAGAAATTTAAAATTTAGAAACCTTGAACCAATTTTTCTCCTCCAATCCCTAGTTTCAACACCTTATTGATACATTCCATATTATAACTAGATCAAGTATATCATTGAGATAAGTTGTGTTGACATGTGGGTATTTTTCCACAAGAAAGATTGTCTTCGCAGATGATACCCTGTATAGCATTAGTGGTACGACAATCTCCACCCCGTATTTGAGGATATTATTTTCTTAGGGCTTTTGTCTCAACCAGGGTTTCAAATATTTTTTTACCCTTTAATTTAGTTCTTTTCCTTACACTTATGTTTGAACTCATCAATCTCCATTATTACTTGTTGCATCAACTTACAATAGCTTTCAATATCTTCATCAACCCCAAGCTGGGCACACCTTTTCTCAATCTCGATGTTTGGCTTCGTGTATTGTAATTTGGTCTTGTTATGCAATATAAGTTGGCCAAGTTGATCTAATTTTGTACTCGTGTTCTTATCAATGATTTTTCTCAATCCAAATAATAAGCTATCAAAGACACTTATGTATTGTTGCAACATATTATGGCTGCAGAGTCCAATTTTCTCAAGTTCTACATGCCTTTCGCCGATAAGCTCCAAATACGGCAATAATATTCGACAACTAAGTGGGGTTTGGCAACAGGGCGATGCCTTCCCATCCAAAAAATTTTGCAACTCTTGTTTCTGTTTGTTTATTTCCATCGTCAAGCTTTGTTTATCACTCTTGAGTAACACTTGCAAAAATTTTGCTACATCAAATATTTCTTCTTGCACTCTGTAACTAATCTGATTGTCTAACTCAATTTCCCCAATTAAAGAATCAATGGTGCCCTGTAGACGACTCTTGTCATCAACCAAGCTTTTTAGAGACAAAATCTGGCTTTCTTCTTGTCGCTTGTACTCTTCAATATTCTCATTCAATTGAGTATTTTCATTAGTCAATTCTTCGATTATGTGGTCCTTTTCCTCAACCAAATTTAAAAATTCATTGATTATGCGGCTTTTGTTGTAACCACTAATTCTTTCAACAACCTTTTCTCTATCTCTTTTGATTTTGTTACTGGCACTTGACTCTTCATCATCCAAATAGTCAACTGTGGACCGTAAAAACTCAATCTCCGACGGTTGTATTATTTCTGTAGACACGTCAGGATCTGATGTGCTTGTAGAGGTACTTTCTACAACACCAGTCGAACCATCTGCTTCATTTACAGTTTTACTTGATGTCAAGTTCAACTGAGATCTTCCAAGTTTAACCCCGATTCTGTTGAATATATTCATATTTTAGTGTATTTAGACAAACATTAAAGAAAAGATATAAACTTAGTCTTGGATTTTGCAACCAATTTTCTACATTTCGCGTCATTCTTATTCTCAAATCAAACCAAAATAGAGAATAAAAACATCACATATCACCCGTAAATACCCAAAAATTCAACTTCCTGTTATACTTAGGGGTTATAACCTTGTGTATAAGTTCAACGGCTCTTTTTATTAACTTTCTGTCCAACTTAGCATTTGCCACAAAGCCAACAGTGACCAAAATTATTCAGTTCTTTCAAAACAAAAAAAAGTCCAGATAATCAAACACCACAAACTGTTGATTATTCTCTTACTGAACTTCAATTCCCAGTTTCTGCCCCTGTTTTACCACCCTTATGTTTGGATTGGCCTTAGGCAGTGATGATCCGCTATATAGGTATCACGTGCCCGATTTCAAATTTTTTTGGCATCTCATCTCAGTATCGTAAAAATTGAAAAAATCGGAATTGCTAAAACTCGGTGCTGAAGCAAAACAACTAGAGAAATGGATATATCCAAACCAGTAGGTTCAGAGATTATATCTGTGGATTTTGGAGTATTGTCTGATGCAGAAACTAGGAAGTTATCTGCTAAGCAAATCACCAATCCTACTGTCTTTGACAATTTGGGCCATCCAATTTCTGGTGGTCTTTATGATTTAGCATTAGGAGCATTTCTTAGAAATGTTTGTACCACCTGTGGTTTAGACGAAAAGTTTTGCCCTGGTCATATGGGTCACATTGAGTTGCCTGTCCCAGTTTACAATCCCATGTTTTTCAATCAATTATATATCTTGTTGAGATCTTCCTGTCTTTACTGTCACCATTTCAAATTAAATTCCTTGGAAGTTCACAAGTTTAAATGTAAATTGCAGTTGATTCAATATGGGTTATTGTTGGAATGTGTTGAATTAGACAACATGTTCGTCAAGGGTAAAGGGTCCGACGATGACGATGAGGACGATGATGGTGACTCCTCCGCAGGATTGGACTCTAAAGCCAAACAAGAGTTGAAAAACCGTCGAGAACTCTTTGTAGAAACTGCAATTGCAAAGGCATTGAGCGAAGGTAGAACTAATGAATCAGGTGTAGTCACTGCTACAGTCGGTGAAGAAAGAAAACAAACAATTCATGAATTCTACAAGAGATTGCTCGGAAGACCAAAGTGTGACAATTGTGGTATGTACTCTCCATCTTTCAGAAAGGATGGTTTCACCAAAATCTTTGAAAACTCTTTGACCGATAAACAGGTCACAAACAACAGAGTTAAAGGGTTGCCAAGACCTGATATGATGAGAGCCGGAGGTGCAAACAAAGGTTCTAATGATCATATGCCAAATATCAAGCACAAGGGTGGTTCAAAATATGTGGTTTCATCTGAAATTAGAAATCTTATGATTTCTGTGTTCGAAAAAGAACAGGAAGTAATTCAAAAAGTTTTCCACTCAAGACCATATCAAAAGGAACGTGTACGCGGTGATATTTTCTTTAAGCAAGCTTTACTAGTACCACCTACTAGATTCAGATTGCCATCTAAGTTGGGAGACGAAATTCACGAAAATGCCCAAAACGAATTGTTATCTAACATTTTAAAGACAGCATTATTAATTAGAGACTTGAATGATCAAATTTCTAATTTGACTAAGGGTAAACTTTCAGCAGATGAAAAGAAGATAGTATTTAACCGTTTGATGAATTCGTTTGTCACTATTCAAAATGACGTCAATGCATTCATGGATTCAACCAAAAATCAAAACGCTCCAGCAGGCAAGGTTCCAAACCCAGGTATTAAACAAGCATTAGAAAAGAAAGAAGGTTTATTCAGAAAGCATATGATGGGTAAGAGAGTCAATTACGCTGCTCGTTCTGTTATTTCTCCAGATCCAATGTTGGAAACAAATGAAATTGGTGTTCCACCAGTTTTCGCAGTCAAGTTGACGTACCCAGAACCAGTAACTGCTCACAATGCCAGTGAATTGAGACAAGCTGTCATCAATGGTCCTGACAAGTGGCCAGGTGCTGTTCAAGTTCAAAATGAAGATGGTTCGTTGGTCTCCTTGATTGGTATGACCTTGGAACAACGTAAATCAATTGCAAATCAATTATTAACTCCTTCTAATGGTGCTACAGTAATTAACAAAAAGGTGTACAGACACATCAAGAACAAGGATGTGGTGATTATGAACCGTCAACCTACTTTGCATAAAGCCTCTATGATGGGTCACAGAGTAAGAGTTTTACCTGGTGAAAAGACTTTAAGATTGCATTATGCCAATACTGGTGCTTATAATGCCGATTTCGATGGGGATGAAATGAACATGCACTTCCCTCAAAACGAAAATGCCAAGTCTGAAGCTATGAATTTAGCTAACACTGATTCTCAGTATATTACTCCAACTTCTGGTTCTCCATTAAGAGGTTTGATTCAAGATCATATTTCTGCTGGTGTTTGGTTAACAAATAAAGACAGTTTCTTTACTAGAGAAGTATACCAACAGTTGATCTACGGATGTATCAGACCAGAAGATGGCCATACCACAAAGAACAGAATCATTACTGTTCCCCCAGCAGTTTTCAAACCTCAACCATTATGGACAGGTAAACAAATTATAACTACTATCTTATTGAACATCACTCCTGATAATGTTCCTGGTATTAATTTAATCTCGAAAAATAAAGTTAAAAGTGATTATTGGGGGGCTGGTTCTACCGAAAATGACGTTATTTTCAAGAATGGTGAGCTTTTATCTGGTATTTTAGATAAATCTCAATATGGTGCTACTCAATTCGGTTTAGTTCATTCGTTACATGAAGTATATGGTCCTGATGTGGCTGGTAAATCATTGAGTATTTTGGGTAGATTATTTACCAACTACATTATGATGACTGCATTCACATGTGGTATGGATGACTTGAGGTTGACTGATGAAGGTAACAAATGGAGAAATGACATTTTGAAAAAATCAATTGATGTTGGTAGAGCTGCTGCTGCTGAAGTTACCAACTTGGAAAGTGACACCAAAAATACCGATCCAGAACTTTTACGTAGATTGGAAGAAATCTTACGTGATGATAACAAGTTAGGTATTCTTGACGCTATCACACAATCTAAAGTTAACGCTATCACCTCCCAAGTTGTTTCCAAGTGTGTTCCAGATGGTACTATGAAGAGATTCCCTTACAACTCTATGCAAGCGATGGCATTATCTGGTGCTAAAGGTTCTAATGTTAATGTTTCCCAAATTATGTGTTTATTAGGGCAACAAGCTTTAGAAGGTAGAAGAGTTCCAGTTATGGTTTCGGGTAAGACTTTACCTTCATTCAAAGCTTTCGAAACCGATGCAAGAGCTGGTGGTTATATTAAGGGTCGTTTCTACTCTGGTATTAGACCACAAGAATACTATTTCCATTGTATGGCTGGTCGTGAAGGTTTGATTGATACTGCCGTTAAGACCTCCAGATCTGGTTACTTGCAACGTTGTTTGACCAAACAATTGGAAGGTGTACATGTCAATTATGATAACACTGTCAGAGATGGTGATGGTACTTTGATCCAATTCTTGTATGGTGGAGATGCTATTGACGTTACTAAACAGTCGCACATGAACCAATTCCAATTCTGTGTTGAAAACTATGATGCTCTCTTAGCCAAGTACAACCCAGGTGAGTTAACCCATCATTTAGATACAGAAACAGCAACATCATACTCCAAGAAGGTGAAGAAGAACTTGAAGAAACAATCCAAGTTGCCACATTATGAACAGAGTTGTAAGTATGATCCAGTATTGTCTGTCTATAACCCAGCTAAATACTTAGGTTCTGTTTCAGAAAGATTCCAACAAAAATTGGATGATTTCTTATCATCAAACTCTAATCTCTTTGCACAATCTAAAGAAGAAGCTAAATCTACTGGCAAGCTAACCGAAAAGAAATTCCGTGCCTTAATGCAATTGAAATATATGAGATCATTAATTCATCCTGGTGAATCAGTTGGTATTATTGCATCTCAATCTATTGGTGAACCATCTACTCAAATGACATTAAACACTTTCCATTTTGCTGGACATGGTGCCGCTAATGTTACTTTGGGTATTCCTCGTATGAGAGAAATCATTATGACTGCTTCTGCTGCCATTAAGACACCACAAATGACATTACCCATCTTGGATGATGTCACTGATGAACAGGCAGATATCTTCTGTAAATCCAAGGCTAGAGTTGTTTTATCTGAATTTATTGATAAAGTTACTGTTACCGAAACTACTTCATCAAACGAAGATGGCAGTGGTAATTTGAGATCTTACGAAATCAATTTGAAATTCTACAATGAAGAAGAATACAGTGAGGAATACAGTATTGGAAAAGATCAATTAGAATACACTATTACTGATAAGTTCCTTCATGCATTAGAAGCTCAAATTGTCAAAGAAATCAAAAAACAAAGAAAACCAGACTCGTTACCATCAGTTGGTAAATCCGCTGGTAAAATTGACTTGGAAAGTGTTTCCAACAAAGTTAATAATGATGACGAAGACGGTAATGATGCTGTTGAAGAAAAATCTCGTACCAAACAAGCTGTTTCTTACGATGGTCCTGATGATGATGAAATTGAAACAATGAGAAAAGCTGAAGAAACCAGTGATGATGAAATGGGTGACGATGAATCATCAGCATCATCTTCAGATGACGATAGTGACATGGAAGAAGATGAAGTAGAAGAAACCAAGACTGAAGTTAAACAATTGTCAAGAACTGCAAAGGATCGTCAAGCTGAAGTCATCTCATCTCATAACTTGGTCACTAAATTCAACTTTGATGATGATGATGGTTCATGGTGTGAATTCAAATTGGAATTGAATGGTAATGAAACTCAAAAATTGTTGATGGTTAACATTGTTGAAGAATTATGTCGTAAAGTGGTTGTTCGTGAAATCCCACAAATTGGTAGATGTATTCATCCACAACCCGGTGCCGATGGTAAGAGAATCCTTACCACAGAAGGTGTCAACTTCAAGGCCATGTGGGAAGAAGACGATTTCATCAACGTTGACAACATCACATCCAATGATGTTGCTGCCGTTTTACAAACATACGGTGTCGAAGCCGCAAGAAATACCATTGTCAATGAAATATATAGAGTTTTCGACACTTATGGTATTAGTGTTTCATCGCGTCATTTAGACTTAATTGGTGATATGATGACAAGAGAAGGTACCTATCTAGCATTCAACCGTCAAGGTATGGATTCATCCACGTCTGCATTCATGAAGATGTCTTACGAAACCACCTGTCAATTCTTAACCAAGGCTGTGTTGGATGGTGAAAGAGAAGAATTGGAATCACCATCGGCCAAAATTGTGTTAGGTAAGTTATCAAATGTCGGTACTGGTTCATTTGATATTTTCGCTAAAATGCCAAAAGTATAACTGGGGAGTTAGTGTTTGTGATATAGTTAATTTGCATATGTATAGAATTGTTTCGGAATAAATATAGTTAATACGTAGCGTGTACTGAAGAATGGAGAACATTAGTCCTTTTGAGAATCATCCGTTGATTACATTGACAATCTGTATCAGATAACGTTTATTTTATACGACAAAATCAAGTATATATGATAGTTTAAGTATTCAAGTTTTTGTAATATTCATTCAATTTGGAATGAAGTACTTTAATAATTCATTTTATTTGGAACTGTCATGTCTTTGTACTGGTTCTTTTACAACATGTTAAATGACTAAATAGTAATGCCTGATCAAATATTAAATGCAGCAATCAAGAAACACAAAACAAAACTCAATTTAAACGAAGGTTTTTCAAACACCAAGTTTTTGACATCAATCCTATTTTTCCCCACAGAAATAATCGAGTTCCATGGGATGGTGACTAACTGTCTAGACTGCAAAAACTGCAACAAGAAGTATCCTGCTAGAGTCAACACAACTAATACTGATGACAATTTACCTATAATTACCCCCAAAAAGAGTCCGGTGACAGAGCCAATGGTCAACTCTTCGTAGTTCAAAATACCGTTAAATCTCGATTTTTTACGCTCGATTACAATGGGCTGACGAGGAATAACACTTTCGTTGTGGATTGGTGATTTAAATCTCAATCCCACAACCGATACTGATGCTCCCACGAGCAATGCCATGGACTGGAGCCAAATCGACAGCGTTCTCGAAGAAGCATGCGACCACGAGGATCTGGTGGCAGCTCTCGCCAATGGTGGCGACGAAAACCTCCATGGTGACGTGGAAAACGACGACGAAAGTGGGACTTTTCCCGCAGGGGTCAATCTGGAGGCGGAATTGAACATTCCAATGGACCGAGATGCAAGTCCACGGGTGGATCCGCGCAATATCAACATTCCATACATTGTAGCTACTGGTTGTGCTGGTGTTGTTTATCAGAGGCCACCAAAACCCCCAAAACCCTACAATTGCCCGAGGTGGTAGCGCCGCGATCACATGAATTTTTTTGAAATATTTGCATCACGTGTTTTGGCACGTGTGACAATATCACGTGATTCACACCTAGGCTAATAAATCTCCCACAGCTACACCACCCAAGCAGCCAACACTGGCAAAAGCGGATTGAAATGGGTGCTCATGTCGAATAGTATATCATTGGTGAAACTCAATGGCAAGTGCCCCCACTACAATGTCAAATCCACCATTGTTTCGTGCAACGATACCGGGTATGTGTTTCTTTATGGGGGTTTTGATGATATGGATGCCCTAGACTCAAATGTGTATTTGTTGAATTTGAAGACAATGTCGTGGGAAGTTGACGACAGCCACAAAGGTCTTTATCGCGAGGGCCACCTGGCAGTATACATAGGTGGTGGGAATGTTCTAGTGTTTGGGGGGATTCCGTTTGAAGACGGATTACCACTAATCGATGCGGACCAGAACCAGAATCACGACACTGGTAATTTACGTGACTCGGCACGGGGAAATCAAATGAATGAAAATCGCCCAGATCCGGTGAAAATTGACCTGTTGATGATGATTTATAATGTTTTCTCGCGGGGGTGGATTGGGCCTCCCAAGTTTGCCTTGAACGGGGCCCCATCTTCTAGGTCGAGACATGCGTGCTGTCTTTCTGCCGACAAAACGAAATTGTATATTAGTGGTGGTCTCGTACAGTCTATACCGTTGGACGATTTGTTCTGCTACGACTTGAGTTTGGGAGTTTGGCAGGGCCCAATCCAGTTTGTCCCCCGGTTTGACCACTTTATTACCATCCATGATGATAAATTGTACAGTTTTGGGGGTCTAGATAAAGATATGAACGTTGTAAAGGACACGATAACGTGGTACTCGTTATCGAACGGAACCATAGGAGAATTAAACATTCTACAAAAGTCCAATTTGGATATAAGGTCTCCTGTGGTGAGCGAGATTGCACCTCATGATCACGAACGAATATACTTGAATTCAAGTGTTGATACTGCTGCGAACCTTACTATCTGTTTACCGCTTTGGAGTACTAGTTCGAACGAATTCAATATCTCTTACATCAACTTGCAAAAGTTCGAGTTCAAGGATTTGTTCAACATTAACGATCTCACCAAGTATTTCAAGAAAAACAACTCGTCTCCTGTTGATATCTTAGAGTACACATGGAAGCAATCGTTCACGACGTCAGATGGGGATCTCTATTTGTTGGGATCCAAAAGGTCTAGTCTTGCAGTACATGAAGATATCGAGGACGAAGAATTACAGCATGTTTCAGCATTATCTTCGGTATTGCAAATGAAGCTCAATCGGTTTGGCTTGTGTGCTTCAAACACCGCTTCGTCTGATTTGGCAACATCGTTCCGGACCCTTTTGCTCGACCAACAATACACCGATTTCGAAATAGTATGTAACGATCAGCGCCAGTTAGACTATGCCATAAAGGTCCACAAGGCGATTTTGGTAGCTAGATGGGGTCATTTCAAAAGAATGCTTGGAAGTGGAATGACAGAAACAATCTCAAACTGCGTTGAAATTCCTGAACCAGTAAAGTGGGTAAGAGGACTTGTTCATTTCTTATACACGGGAACAGTAGATTTTGAGAACTATCTAAACTATGACTTGATCGACTACGTGGGGTTGTTGACACTATCAAATATGTATGAGCTTCCAATGTTGAGGGACCTTGTAATAGCTCGATTGTTTGTTTTATTTGACGAATTCCAATCGTCAATAATAGAGTCGAATCCTACAACATATAATATATTGGTGAAATTGTGGAAAGATTTGTCATTTTCTAGAGAAGACATTTTTATAATCAAAGTAATTGCCGTCATAAAAAGATATTGGACCGCAATCATTCGCTCAGAATCATTTCTTGAACTTTCCAAGGATGAAATTGTGAAGTTGTGCCATGATTGTACATCGGATAATGATCTTTCCGATCTCAGCAAAACTCCAGGGTCTACTAGCTCATCCCTGAATCATACAAGAGAGTGTTCTGACGTGGAGGCATTTACGAGAAATTCTAATTCCCCGTTTTTACTTGAATCACCGGTCAACCGGCCCAACAGTGTCGATTCCAGTAGTTTCCCCAATTTGCAACGTCTTACAGGCGTGCTTAATGATAATTTATGATATATTAACTACAAAAAATGCCTCTCCTATGTTAAATACTGTAGCATTAACCATCCTCCAGGGGATCAAACCAATTTCCAATAGCATTAAATCCATCTCCAATAATATGTTTTGCGTCGTCTATTAAATCTCCAACCTCTTCAAATATGCCGTCAAAAAGTCCACTCACATGGTCGCCTAAAGTATCCTCGCTTTCTGTACCACCTTGATTGTGTTCACCTGGTTTATTCTCGGGGTCACCTTCGTTATGGTTGTTGTAATATTCAAAATCAGTAGGTTTTGGCAACTTCTGAGACTCGAGCGAAGACAAAGTGCCTTCATCTTGAAGTAAAGATTCTTGTGGGTGTTCGTTAGTGGGTATTGGACTTGCGATACCTTGTATTGCGCCAGGACGCCACATTTCATCGTAGGTGGCATTTTCAACTAAATGTTGAACCTCGTAGGGCAAGTCTGGGTAAACCAAGTCGTCGACCCATTTGGAACCCAAACCAAGGAAGTAACCCGTTCCATTATTTACAGATGGCTTGATTTTCAACGAGTCACATAATATGTTGTACACCTCAGTGTTTGGGAAGGGTTCCACCTTTTTTGTTTTGAAGCGTTGTCTGAAGTAAGGCCCATCAGCCAAAAATATTGCTCTCATTAACAATTCCGTATTGTTGTATCCATGAACACCTTTTGGTCTGTAATCTCCGCCTAAATCTTCCATTTGTTTGTAAGTGGTCACGGAGTATCCAACCTTAGGAAAAATCCAAATTGGTGCCAACCGATAGTTGAACTTGTGATCTGATAATTTTCCCCCAAACTGAAACTCTACTGGTACATCTTCCACTTTGTATAAATTGTAGTTTTCTGAAAGTTGGGACATGGCCAAGTTCTGCTTAATTTCATCATAGATTTCATCTACAGAGTATGATGGGAGGGGACGCAACCCAAACAATGGCCATCCATCAATATGCTCTATTTTCGTCATGTCAACCAAATCATCCAAATATATCAATCTGTCGTTTGAGGTTGGGGCCATGCCGTGATCACTAACAATGACCAAGTTCACTATATCATTCAAGTTTCTACTTGCGATTTCCTTCTGCAACAAATCGACAAAGTTATCGGTATACTCGAGTGCCTGGGTCATGTTGGGCCCGCTGATACCAAACTTGTGGCCATACAGGTCGATCGTGGGGACATAGGTCAAGATCAATTGCGGCCGTTCGTCGATGTTTTTCCGATCGATCCATCTCATCACCTTATCAACCTTGGACGATAAAGGTTCGGAGCCGTTGTATCGATCAATATCAGTTTCTGGGCCTATTCCCGGAACCTCGCTTCCTGGCCACATATGAACTGCTGCCTTAACTCCCTGGTTCTTCGCCGTAGTCCATATAGGCTCACCCCCACGCCAGAAGTCTGGGTCTAGTCCCCCGATTTTGGGGTTTGTATTGATGAACTGTTTTTTCAAAACAGGATCGTAGAACGTATTGCCCACAATTCCATGCTCACATGGATAAAGCCCAGTTATAAGCGTCCAATGGTTAGGAAAAGTCGACGAAGGAAACGACGGAATCATATATGGTGCACCATAACCGTTTACTACCATGTTGTGCAACGTAGGAGTTCGGTGGGCACTTATGTAGTGAGGATGGAACCCGTCTAGTGACACCATGATCGTTGTAGGTAGAAAATCATGAGTAGAGTTGGAGAGTATTGTCATGGCAGCAGTCGTCGCTGCCACCGTTTCAAACGGCTTATACACCCAGTTTAGTACCATTGCCCCGACTATTACCACCGTTATCACAAACAGAGTCTGTTTAACGTTCCGGCTACTCATCTTGTACTGGGAGAAATCATGGGGAATGCCATAAGGCAACTGGTCAGGGAGCTCTGGCGGAGTATTTACTTCAGGACTTTGGTCCTTGTGGGGCAACATTTCGTAATCGTTGGTACGAGTGGGCTTGTGCTTGAAGTAGGAAGTGAATTTTGCTACTAGTCCTTCGTGTCTGTCTGGTTGTTCATAGTCTAGACTGGATAGGAAGTCATCGTGGATGGGGTTTTCTTCGGCAAATATGGTGTCGTCTTCTGGGTCGTCGATGTCCGTGACGGGGACATCCACTTGGTGGCGGTAGTTGACCGACATGGTGCAATTTGGTGGTGGGGCGGTGGTTTGGTTGCGGTTGGAACGTGTGCCGTGGGTTTAGGTAAATTTTGAGGATGTGTTGCGGCGTGGATGTTTGTCCCAAGCGTCCCAAAGCGTCGATTTTCGATGGTTAGGCCAGGCTGCAAGGGCCCACCGGTACCGGGCAATCAGAATCGAATCAACGAACAATCTACAACAAATCAGCTACAACAAATCAGCTAAAACCAAATCAGCTACAGCAAGTCAGCTACAACGCAGTAATCCTTCCCTTGAAATTAAAGTATATAGTATATAGTATATAAAACAAACACGAACTCTAGACCTCATAATGCATATGCGAACATCTTAGACTAGCTAAGACCGATGGTTTCTAATCCTAGCTTAGAAGACATCACCTTGATCGAACATAGCATCAGCGACCTTGATGAAACCAGCAATGTTGGCCCCCTTTAATAAGGATGGTAAACCAGCATCTTTTTCGATGGAGTATTTGACGGCAGTGTTGTAACAGTTGTCGAAACAGTTGCACATGATGGATTTCAATTTGGCGTCGACTTCTTCGGCGGTCCATTGGACTCTTTGGGAGTTTTGGGCCATTTCTAAACCGGAGACAGCAACACCACCACAGTTGGCAGCTTTACCTGGGGCGTACCAGACACCGTTTCTAATGTTAGCTTCAAACACGTCGATGGCTTCTTTGGTGGAACCCATATTGGAACCTTCAGCAATGTATTTACAACCAGCTTCGACTAAAGCCTTGGCTTCGTCACCAGAAACTTCGTTTTGAGTAGCACATGGCAAAGCAACGTCGACCTTACCGACCTTGGTCCATGGTCTGGCACCGGCAATGTATTCAACCCCGGCAAATTCGCTCTTGTTTTCGGCGACAATTTGTTCCAAAGACTTGAATTGTAATTTGGCATCAGCAATGATGGTAACTTGGGCTGGAGTAATACCAGATTGGGTGACCAAGGCCCCCTTGGAGTCAGATAATGATAAAACAGTACCACCTAATTCGATGACTTTTAACGCAGCGTATTGGGCAACGTTACCAGAACCAGAAATGGTGACTCTCTTACCAGCAAAGCTTTCTTTACCTTGGGTAGCTTTTTCAATCATTTTTTCAACGTAGTAAACGGTACCGTAACCGGTGGCTTCTGGTCTGATTAAAGAACCCCCGAAAGATAACCCTTTACCGGTCAAGATACCAGACCAGTTGTTTTGCATTTGTTTGTAGGCACCGAACAAGAAACCAATTTCTCTACCACCGACACCAATGTCACCAGCAGGAACATCGGTGTCAGAACCAATGTATCTGGCTAATTGTCTCATGAAAGCTTGACAGAATCTTCTGATTTCGCTGTCAGATCTGCCCTTTGGGTTGAAATCACAACCACCTTTACCACCACCCATGGAAAGGCCAGTCAAAGCGTTCTTGAAGATTTGTTCAAACCCCAAAAACTTCAAGATGGACAAGTTGACAGATGGGTGGAATCTTAAACCCCCCTTGTATGGACCTAAAGCCGAGTTGAATTGCACTCTGTAACCGTTGTTGACTTCGACTTCACCATTGTCGTTTTCCCATGCCACTCTGAATTGGATGATTCTTTCTGGAACAGAAACAACTGGAATGACCTTTTTGTATTTTGGCTGTTCAGTGAACAAAGTGGAGTCTTCAACAGCCGAGATCAACTCGTCGTAAGCTTGTTGGAATTCTGGTTCGTAAGGTAAGACCATTTTAACTTTGTGTAACTAGGATTATTTATAAGATGGCTCGAGTACTATTGCAAACACTTGACTATGCTTGTGAGTAGATAAACCTGATGATTAAACTTGTTCAACCCAGGAAATCTCGAGTTATTTATACCAATCTCCCCATCATAGCTTCACATTGGCCATCAGGACATCTCCGATATCGCTACCGGTCCGAGTACATGCAACATCTGACTCAAGAGGGCGCTACAGCAACCGCCGGCATATAACCCGTTATCTTCAATCTACAGCCAATCACAGCCGGCGATGATGATATTTTCCCTAGCCACCCACGATTATCGAGCCAATAACGTGTATAGACAAATCATGTTCACTTGATAACTGCAACCGGTTAAATTCGGGTTTGTCCACAGGCGATATTTTGTGGTGGTAACGGTTTTTATCAGGGTGATTTCGTCTATGATTTGGCAAAACGTCAAGGCATTCTTGATTCGGGAATTACCATTTGCACATGTACGATTACATCGTGGTGATCCAGTGGTGTTTTGTGTAGCGTCGTATGTGGGTCCGAATGTGTGGGTCGAGTGTGTGGTGGTCGGGGGTGTGACAGTTGGGTGTGTGATTAGTCGAATGTGATGACCTCCGTTTGACTGGTTCTGTGTCGTGTTTCCATGTTCCATCTTGGCGGTCACTGTTGCCTACTTGTGGGGACTGTGGTGTGCATCTCTGGTGTCGTATTGTTGTAGGCTTGGTGTGCCCCGGTTTGTTTCTTTTTCTTCCACGGCCTATTCATTGGTAGGATAGCGAATCTGTAGTGACTCCGGGGAGAAAAAATACCTAGACTCTGCAACCACGGTTGTTTACTCTGCCTGTACGTTATCAGTAGCCTATGGTTTTCTTCCGTTTACAGCCGTTTTGCGTCGCCGCTTCAAGTGCCAAGCTGTCATATTGTTCGCTGTACATCTGGCGAGGTGGTCCCGGCGGTAGCGCTACCGCAACTACCTATTATGATACTAGGTTGACAATTCGACGCATGGGGCGATGGTTGCGGAACGATACGTGGTTTACGCCGCAGATGATAACGATTGTGTTCCTGAGTCGGGGTTGCGCCATGCTATGGAAACATTGACACTCACGATGGAAATTACCGTCACGGCACTTACCCGTTTGAGTTCCATGAGTGGAGTGCAAGCATAACATCCGTGCGAGTTCTACGTGTAGTACAGTGTAGTGGTAGTTGACACTTGTGTCGGTTTCCTGTCAGACAGACACTTATTGTCGGTCTGATAATACGTCAATGCAAGTCTATTTCTACAGCAGTTATGACACGATGTTGCTATGTCCGAACCCACGTCGGTGTCGTACATCTGGTGAGTGTCCACTTGAGGTCTCTACTATAGGTGAAATGCTAGTATCTAGTGGTAATTGGTGTTTAGATAGAGCAGCGCCTGAATGGAATTAATATCCTACAGCACGCAGCAAACTGTCTCGATTAGGGCAATTGGTTTGCAAGGTCGTGGGCCATACTGGTCAAGACAATTTTGTCTTGTTTCTGTCTGTTTTACCAGACAAAAATAGTAAACTTCCAGCATAGACACAAGCTTCTCTCGCCCGTAGCAGAAATGTCTTCCCATCGCACACAGAGCTCATACAGTCTTAACCTCTCTTCCTCACCCCAGAGACGACATTCGTAGAAGCGATTACTGCGATTTTATGTAGTGACAAATTTCCCACCATTGCGAAACGATGGCATATTAAAAATTGACAAAAAAAATTTTGAACCGTATAGTTATTGTTAGACATGGACAACAGAAGAGTCGTAAAGTCGTACAAGACAAGAGTAAAGAGCCAGTCAGGACATGGTTCCGCTGGACTAGTTTCAAAGTTCAAGCGGTTTTTTTCTGGTACCAACAGTACCACCTCCGACAATGGCCATGCCATCACGACATTGTCAGAACCCAAAGTTGTAACCACAGACACAAACCGTACCAGCAATGGCAGAAATACAACCACCCAGAGCACGGCCAACAATTCGATCCGTAATGCCAACGGGAGCATGATAAACACTACGGTGTCAGTACCAGGTTCGTTTGAATCGCCAAATAAAATCATTTCGTCATTTTTTGAGCAAAAGGGCGACGACCCATTGACGCAGGTTGAATACGAAGGAATCGTGTCTTTGATCAACAAGTCGAAGAACAACGAGTCGTTTGTGGATAATTCGTCATTCGTCGATTTGAACTCCATGAAACCCATCGGCACCTCGTCCAAACCCCAACCACCAGACACAAATGAAAGGTCGTTTGCCAACTCCAGGTCGTTGAGAATACCGCAATCAAGAAAGCATTCGATATCGACTGATATCTACAACACTCCCTACAATCAAAGAACTCTCAAAGTCAACAACTCGGCGGTGTTCTCTACTCCAGACTATACTCCAGCATACCACACTATAAGCAACACCACGTTACCGTCGGTGAAAAGAGTGTACCAGTTTTCCGGTTTGCCATCGCCATATAAAACTAGAATTAGACCACCTTCCAGCATTTCCAAAAACCCCAATGGAAACACCACTATTGGCTCGATTGCAACCATTTCCGAAACTCCATCTACAAAGCGGTTGAGAAGTAGTACGGCGAACACACTATTGTCTATTTTGGACAACAAAAATGACGGGAAAAAGCAAAAGTCTAGCGAGGAAATTGCACCATTTGTAAACCCTTACAAAGCAAACAACAAGAAGAAAAGAACCACCATCACCGCCAATGACATCAAGAAAACAATGTCGTTTGACACTTCGGAGAAACTAGCAGGTTCTGGGGCCATAATTAATGGGCCAGCTCAAACTGAGGACAAGAAACAAGCACAAGGCGACGAAAAGACCAAACTTAACTCCAACGAAAACGGTAAGCCTGCAATCAATACATCCAAACCTAC
This sequence comes from Suzukiozyma palmioleophila, assembly GCA_030560805.1. Classification (NCBI taxonomy): domain Eukaryota; kingdom Fungi; phylum Ascomycota; class Pichiomycetes; order Serinales; family Debaryomycetaceae; genus Suzukiozyma; species Suzukiozyma palmioleophila. Next base: position 18,783 of record JAKTVY010000022.1, on the reverse strand, counting down.
AATCAGTACAGAAAAGCCTACAATCAGTACAGAAAAACCTACAACCAGTACAGAAAAACCAAATCCATTGTCGTTTGCAACCACAAGCAACGGGACTACAGACACAAAGTTCAATTTTGGCCCAATTTCCATACCAACACCCACAACCTCCAACGGACAAGAGCCACAGGAAAAGTCGGCGTCCTCCTCCACTACACACTCGAAGCCATTTCCAGACACAAATAATAACCCGTCAACCCTGACGTCCACCTACCAATTTCCTAAAGTAGACATAATCCAAGTGACACTCGACCACAACAAAGTTGAAGGATACCTCCCATTGTTCAGTTTCTAGAGAAAACCGTGGGCTAATTGCATGTATATGTTCAATAAAAAAGTTGAATTAAAATGGTAAACCAGTAGAAATTTTGGCTCGTACAACTGCGCGCGATGAAAAATTAAACTTATGTAAATAAACGACACCAAAGCAGACAATCAGACACAGGGAAAATGTCGTTAGATAATGTCCTCCTTGTGGGGGGTTCCGGTTTCCTAGGATTACATTTGATCGAACAATTCTCCAGACATTGTCCCGACACAAAACTCACGGTTTTTGATGTCAGACCATTACCTGAAAAATTATCTAAATATTTCACATTTGATCCATCCAAGGTAGGGTTCTTCAAAGGGGACTTGACATCGGAAAAAGATGTTGCGGATGCTATTAAACAGTCCAAGTGCGATGTCATTGTGCACTCAGCGTCTCCAATGCACGGGTTGGCCCAGGAAATCTATGAAAAAGTTAACGTTCAAGGGACCCAAGTCTTGTTGAAGGTGGCCCAAGAATTGCATGTCAAGGCTATGGTGTACACGTCATCTGCTGGGGTTATTTTCAACGGTCAGGAGGTGTACAATGCCGACGAGTCATGGCCTTATCCTGCTGTCCACATGGATGGTTATAATGAAACTAAGGCTACTGCGGAACAGACAGTCATGAAAGCCAATTCTGACGAGTTTAAGACTGTCTGTCTTAGACCAGCGGGGATTTTTGGCCCGGGAGACCGTCAATTGGTTCCTGGGATGAGAGCTGTCGCCAGAAACGGACAGGCCAAGTACCAGTTAGGTGACAACAACAACTTGTTTGATTGGACATACGTTGGAAATGTAGCTGATGCACACGTTCTTGCTGCTCAGAAGATCTTGGGCGCCGATGCCAGTAAAATCGGCGGTGAAACGTTTTTCATCACCAACGATGCCCCAACATACTTCTGGACTTTATCTAGAACTGTGTGGAAAAATGACGGATACATCTGTAAGTCAAACATCAAGCTTAATAGACCGTTAGCTATGGTTTTAGGTTACGTGTCTGAATTTGTTTGTAAAGTTTTGGGCAGAGAGCCAGGTATTACTCCATTCAGAGTTAAGGTTGTTTGTGCTAACAGATACCATGACATCACTAAAGCTAAAACATTACTTGGGTACAAGCCAGCAGTCGACTTGGAAACTGGTATCAAATACACCTTAGACTGGATGGATGAAACAGCAGAGAGTAAATAACGGATTTTATGTAAATACAAGTCAGCTGGAAAGTCACACATTTAATTGAATATCATCATTAACATGAACGTAATTGCAAACACTTGGAACAGAAGGTTTTGAGATACTACGGTTGCGTCTGATTTCAAATTGGAAGTCGTATTCGAGTAATTTCTAACGCTGGGCATAGAGAAGTTGAAAGAGGATTTTAGAAACGGGCTTCTACTGCTGTGGTTCTTTAAGACTGTGAAAGGAATAGTCCCACCAGACGACACTGTTAAACTGTCGTTTGTTGAGTTTTCAGCAGAGAGATGTGATGCAGTGTTGCTAGGTGTCTCTCTTTGGTCATCGTTAGAAGCTTGTAGAGAAGTGGAGGGATCGTCGAATTGTAAACTTGTGATGTCCATGTCTTGAGTCATTTCCGAGAATTTAAGCCTTGAAGAAGCAACATCTGATTTGGTTGGCAGGTTGGATGCGTTCACATCGCTCAAGTGTCTGCAATCAGACAATAATACAGAAAACAATGACGATTCATGAGATGGACACAACTTGTAGCACCTGTTATCCATCGACTGTAACGCACAACATGAACATGCTGAGTCGTTTGGTTGACATGCACGCAAGAGTTTTGGTAGTTCTAACCGACACCTGGTCAATTTGTCCAACTCCTAGTGGGTGCATGTATCATAAACTATTGGATTTAGACTTTTATTCGATTCAGTGTCCAGTTTTGAACAGAAAACCGGACATGAAAGTATAGAGATGAGGAAGGCTATGAAGGAAACCATGTCTAGTAACTTTCGTATGATCCACGTATTTGTAGCAGCTACAACAGCATATTAAAGTTTATTTGGAACAAGTGCACAAATGGCTGCGAAAAACTGTACCACATTTCTAAAATCGCCCAATTAAGCAATGCATCGAATTCTAACCAAAAGCGATAAAATTACGATAAGTAGAGACTAACCAATTTGCAACGATGTTGGTGAATTACAGTAGGTTGGAGACTAGAAAATTCTATTACTTGGTATAGATTCTGGTTGATGATCTTGTATGTCATCAAAAACGCACTAGTAGAATTCCATCGAATTCCAAACGTCAAAAAGTCATGGAATCTCTCGCGGCAAAAGCATCTCAGAGCTGCAGGGCTTGATTCTGTAAGATTTCTTACCGTTTCTGGGGTCGTATGACCATCTTGACTCTGAGATATATTTGCTGTGCATCTGCGAGAAATTCGCTGCGTGCATTTTGCTACAGACACAAATAGATGATGTGAAGACCCTAGGCAAATATATCGCAAACTATATTTAAGGAGGTACATTTTCCTTGTTCTGTCGTCATCACAAAGTATCACACTTGAATAAGTAACTCAAGCAAATCAATCAAATAAATCTAATCTAAAAATGTCTGGCTACACTTTAAACATTAAGAACTACTGCGGAGGTGACTGTTGCTCATCAGCCTCCAAATGCTCGTGCGAAAAATGTTCATGCAGCCCATGCCAATGTTCTTCCAGTGGGAAATGTTGCAACTAGAGTTGTAACGAGTTAGAGTGTCAGAAAAGCGGTATATAGTAAAAATAAATGAAGGGTAGTATAATCTTGTAGTGCTGCTGCGTGCATATTGTATTGCCAAAAATAACCCCACTAGTATTACGAAGAAAAACACTGTCGGCATCTCAAAATAGATCGGAGGCCATTAAAGTGCCTTGGTGTCCCTCGCATCTACGGCTGCTGGACTTGGCCAGCCATAGAGGCGCATTCTCGCCAGTATACGCCCTCATATAGCCAGTTTCACACCCAAAACTGGGTGCAGGGCATTTTTACCATCTTCGTAACAACCCATCGAACACTACCATGACGCCAAAATGTGTCTGTCGCGCTCGTGGTGAATAGCCTGACATTAGCAATGGTGTATTTCCTGTATATAGTCCGTGGAGTCGTCGTCCGGCACCCAGCCCTCATAGCCTCCCAAGCCCAGACCAACTAAGCCACGAGACACGGTTAAGCCAAAGGTACCACGACAAAGCCTGCTCGTCACAGAAACCACACACCGCGATCTCTCACGAAGTAAAACAAGCAATACAAACATGTAGCACCGCCGACGTGAAAAGCCCTCCCCGGCCCCACCACCACTGCCGGATGCGCCATTTCGTTTTATTTAGAAGTTCCAAGACATTCATGTTTATTTACATCATCACCAAATTAGTTAAATTGTCTGTTTCAAGAAAAATAAACCACGGGTATTTTTATTGTTACCCTTGGTGCAAACAGTAGCAATACCGAATGTATTGTATATTGACCGCAGGTGATTTTTGCCGTTATTTTTGTCTGGTGCATTGCCAGTGATTCAAACACGGAAGATTTAAACTGGTAAAATTTGTCCTTTTTTTCTCACTATAAGCCATTTTCTTTAACCATGAAGTTTAGCGTTTTAACTTCGACTTTCGCTACGTTGGCTATGGCCGTGGCCGCCGACCTTCCTGCCATCAACGTTGTAGGCAACAAGTTTTACTTCTCCAACAATGGATCCCAGTTCTTGATGAGAGGTATCGCCTACCAGCAAAACACCGCGAACTCCACCGACTTGTCCTTCATTGATCCGTTAGCCGATGCCGATGCCTGTAAGAGAGATGTGGAATACTTTAAGAAAGTCAACACCAACACCTTAAGAGTGTACGCCGTGAACGCCTCGTTGAACCACGACGAATGTATGAAGACTTTTGCCGATGCCGGCATCTACATCATTGCTGATTTATCCGAACCTGATGCCTCCATCAACAGAGACTCTCCCGAATGGAACTTGGACTTGTACGAAAGATACACCACCGTGGTGGACATGTTTGCTAACTACACCAACGTGTTGGGGTTCTTTGCTGGTAACGAAGTCACCAACAACAAGACCAACACCGATGCTTCTGCCTTTGTCAAAGCTGCCGTCAGAGACACCAAGGCCTACATCAAGTCCAAGGGCTACCGTGCTATTCCCGTTGGTTACTCTTCCAACGATGACGGTGAAACTAGAGTTGCTATTGCTGATTACTTTGCTTGTGGTGAAGGAGACGAAAAGGCCGATTTCTTCGGTATCAACATGTACGAATGGTGTGGATCGTCTTCTTTTGCTACTTCTGGTTACAAGGACAGAACTGAAGACTACAAGAACTTGTCGATTCCTATTTTCTTCTCGGAGTACGGTTGTAACGAAGTCCACCCAAGAAAGTTCCAGGAAGTCGGCACCATCTACTCTTCTGATATGACCGATATCTGGTCTGGTGGTATTGTCTACATGTACTTCCAGGAAGAAAACAACTATGGGTTGGTGTCTGTTTCTGGTGACAATGTCAAGACTTTGGACGATTACTCGTACTACTCTTCTGAAATTAACAAGATCTCACCATCGTTGGCTTCTATTTCTACTGACGTCACCACCTCGTCTGGTTCCGGAATTGCTTGCCCTGCTACCTCGGACACCTGGTCTGCTGCCACTAACTTACCACCAACTCCCGACAAGGACACCTGTGACTGTGTCGCCAAGACGTTGGAGTGTGTTGTTGATGATTCTGTAAAGAGCAAGGACTACGCTGATTTGTTCGGCCAAGTGTGTGGTGCTGACGGGGTTGACTGTGGTGTTATTTCCGTGAACGGGACCAGCGGTGTTTACGGTGGGTTATCGTTCTGCTCTGATAAGGATAAGTTGTCTTACGTCCTCAACCAATACTACATTGGTCAAAAGAGAGATTCGTCTGCTTGTGACTTTGATGGTAAGGCCAAGATCAACAAGGATGCTTCCACCGGTTCATCTTGTTCCTCCAAGATTGCCTCTGCTACCAAAGCTGCTTCTGGCCCAACTTCAGACTCTTCAGGTTCCGGTTCTTCTGGTTCCTCTTCTGGATCCAAATCGTCCAGCTCGGCTTCCTCTTCCAAGGAATCTTCAGGTAATGTTTCCGTTAAACAATTGAGTAAAGTTGAATTGTTCGCCATTGCTGGGTTAGTCACTTCTTTTGTTGGTGGTGCATCATTTATCTTTATGTAGATACTATCATTGACTGGTTTTAGTCTATATTGTGTGAAAATAGAATATAAGAATTCTTGTTTGGAAATGTATTTAGCAGTGTTTTTGTAGTCGGTAAAACTACTTTGTCTACGATGATGAGTTCGTTATGATGCATGCTGTTAATCTATTTGAATCTAGTTTAGTTTAGCTGGTGACCATGAAAATTTCGTTCAACGCCTTTGAGTCCATCACCGCCGCCCGTTTTTGTTTAATCCATTTTGACCTAACATGGAGTCTGGATGCAATTGGTGGGGTGGAAGAAGATTCTCTTGAGATTCCTTCAAGTTTATGTTTCTTTGGTTCTTTCTTGTCCTTTTTGTCTTTCTTGTCCTTCTGCTTCTTCTCTACTTTTCCGGTCTTTTCCTTCTTCTCTTTCTTTTCCTTCTTTTCCTTTTTCTCTTTCTTCTCTTTCTTTTCCTTCTTCTCTTTCTTTTCCGTCTTTTCCGTCTTCTCCTTCTTTTCTTTCTTCTCTTTCTTTTCCTTCTTCTCCTTCTTCTCCTTCTTTTCTTTCTTCTCAGACTTTATCTTCTTCTTTTTGCTCTTTCCCTCTTCTTCTTCACTGTCCCTCTTCCTCTTCTTCGAAGATGTATTATCTTCACCTTCAGCTCCTGTCTTCAAAGAACTGCTGGTTGTGTCCCATGTGCTCTGTAACGTCTCTCCTTTGACAAAATGCATCCCCCATTTTCCATTGATAATTTTTTCTGTTCTTTGTCTTTCCAACTCATCGTTGATCTGTTGCTCTTTACCATTAAGTCTTCCCAAAATTCTCTGAAAAACATCTAGCCCAGCACATTCACCACTGTCAAATTCATCTTTCTTCGACCTCTTTGACAATTTCGCTCCAAGACCCAAATTGTCATCCTTTATCGATACCTTTATATGAGACGTGGTTGCATGCTCTACTAGGCCTAGCCCTTTACCAGGCTTCCATCCCATCCGCTCGAGGTATTTATGTCCAAACCTTGAAGTGTCATTAGACCAGTTCGTGTTACGTGGATCCAATCCAAACCGTTGCTTAACCTTAGTACCTGCTAATCCCATGCTGTTGACTTCTTTATCTAACGGCTGATGTGATGAGCTTGAAAATTATCTAGAGTGCGATGGCTCTACTGCATATAAGTATGTCGCCAGTTTTCCTATATTTACAACATAATACAATATCCTAATACTAAAACCCTAAAACAGTACACCATTTGTCCGTAACCCAATACCCATCGTAATCTCCTTGTGTGATATAGTTACTTGATATTAACCAGTTTGTTACTGCGAAAAAATCGCGGTACCCCAATACTGTCAGTAACTTGTTGTAAATGAGATAAGGTGGAATACCTGGTCTAAACGAGATGAAGTAAAGGATGGCAACGATAATTTTCGTCCATAACTGTTCGTTAATGTTGCCGTTAAGATCTAGCCAGATGTGCGAACATGGTTTGCCAATTGGAATGGGCACTTTCTTCTCGTTGTCGTCCTTTATGGGTTCGTCGTTGAACGCGACTATATCGCACGCAAGCTTCTCTTTGTCCACCAATCTAGATTCGTATCCGTCTGGCAATTGTGACTTGTCTATATGGCAAATGGTTGATTTTCTAGTAGACAACAACTGAAGCAATGCTGCCACTTCTCCATTCGCAATACCTTGCGACAAAATTAACCCTTTATTGGCTTCGAATATTGATTGTATATGGGCCCTAAACCCAGCAGCTTGGGTAAAGAATTTCGGCTTTAACTTAACATTTAGACTATTTTGTACACGTTCAGTTAAAACAAACCTGGTAGCAACATCCTCTGTTCCGTAATACAACATCTCACGATCTCTGATCAATGCTATAGATGCCTGTTTCGTTTCTTCGTCATCATATTGGGCTAATATCTGTTTAACTTGAGCGGCGGTGTATTTTTCTTCGGGCGTCGAAATAATCGCTTTCAACACAGTACGCACCTCATCGTGATCTTTGCTGGTTATTTCTGGCAATTCGACATTGTAAAACGTCTTTCTAGCCAAAATCGATTCTTTTTGACGCATGGAATTATCTTCTAGTTGTTCAAATAAGTCACCAACAGTTTCGGATACTTCATTTCTGCTATACATCGAAAGATTTTCTTGAACAGATGAGTGTAAGGGGGTTTTGTCAAAAGCCTCCAACACGGAGTTGTCAGTCTCCTTCCAAAGTTGTAAAAAAAACGAAAACTTGATATCTTCCAAATCTTCTGTTGTGACTACACCCTCTTCAATTCCTTTGATAACAATGTGTTCGAAAGCTTCTTTACCTTTAGTAACAGCTTGCAAACCTCCAACTTTCTTTCGAACCATTGTCCATTTCTGCTTTATAACTTTTTCGTCAGCATCATCAAACAACAGTGCAATTTGTTCAAAGTCAATTCCACCACGTTTGAATGATTTCGAGATAACAACGGCCCTAAATAAGGTAGTGGCATCTGACTTATCAAACTTGATTGTTTGTCTAAATCTTCTTGTCAGTTTCGATGGTTCTTTTTTAATCTTTGCTGGTTTGATCTTTCTCTTGTGTTTCTTGGAAACTAGTTCAGGCAAGACGTCCACGTCGTTGTCTAAATCCATAAGTTCACTATCATTGCCTACATTATCACTTTCCAAGGTGGCTTTAACTTGCCTCTTTGATTTAGCACTAGATGCCCTTTCCTTTTTGGTAGATGCTGCTGCACCAGGCCCACGCTCTAGGGACTCCAATCTAGGCTTTGTCTTTTTTGCAATAGGTCTTGAAGTTTCATAAAGTGTAACTTCACCCTCAATAATCCTTCTATCCCTAGCCTTGTTTCTAACACCGTTGTCAGCAAGACATTCTTCTTTTGCTTGTTCAATAGCCTCCTTTGAGGGTTTCAATTTCTCATCTGTCAAGATTAACAATCTCCGTTTAACTAATTGTCCGCTTCTTTCAAACTCGATGGTCTCTGCTTCAAGCTCTCCTGTTGATATAAGTATAGATATGTCTCTCGCTAATGTTTTGATATCAGTAGTTGTTGAAACCCCAAGTCTTTCGTCAAGTGAACGACGAAGCTTGGCTGTCGTATAAGTAACACCTCCAAGTTCTTTGATGATTTCGATTAATTGCAATCTCCTTCTCTTACCCTTTAATGAAACTTTGATAATAGGTTTCTTTTCAGATCTCCGTTTTTTGGGAGCATCACTCACTATATCTGGCTTTATGCTTTCCACTTCATTGATTGATATCACTTCGTTCTCCGACTTGACTGCAACTTCAGAGTTCAAAGTAGTGTCTTGGTCTGTCACGTTATCAGTATCTATGACAGGAGAAATTTGGCTTCTAGCTCTCAAGGTAGTCCTTGCCATCAACTTTGGCTTTTTTGAGATCTTACCCTCAGACACATTGTTTGCTCTCTTTCTGATGGTTATGAAAGATCCCTTCGGAGACTTTCCAAGCGGAGTAAATAATTTAGTAGATAAACTGACTAATGATTGTGGTGAAACGGCAGATTTCGGACGCTTTGATTTATGATCCTTGACCGATTGTGCAGAGACTTGGCTTCGTATGAAGTACCTGTAGAACTTGAATTTTCCATCAAAATCGTATGTTCTAACGATGCTATTTTCATCGTAGACATCTGGGTAGTTTTTAATAGGAACCAAGTTGTGGTTATCGTCAACAACATAACTCGACATGATATCAAGTAACCTAGCAAATGGTCTGTATGCTGAGTTCCCAGTTATGTTTCTAATGATTTCTTTAGCTGCTGCACCTGAGGTACCAGTGGACAAAATTTGTTGATACATTTGGACTGAAAATGGGAAAAAATCGTTAATCAAGGCAACTTTATCGGTGACTACTTCATCCTCGCCGTTGGTCTCAGATTTATTACTATCATCTTGTTCGATATCGATGTAGTCAGAGACGTCGTACAAGTCGCGAGGCAAATCCTTGATATATTTGATACAGTAGACCAATCTTTCTGACTCTGGTTCGTTGACCATCAATCTTTCAACATACCCATTCGAGTGCAAATACTCCACCATTGAACCAAAAAATTTATGAGAAGACTTGGAGTTGTCCATCTTCAACTCTTTTTTCAAATCTTTAAAACCACGCAACTGATTAGGTGCATCTTTTACCGATTGGACAATGTACTGTCTGAATTTGTATGCGTTTCTCGAGGCAATGAAGTCTTGAGATGGTGATTGGATATTACTTTCGGCAAATTTTGAATGTATACACAAGTTTGTGTGCTGACGAGATTTGGCATCATAGATGGCTTTTTTCTTGATAAAGCCTAATTCTTCCAACTTCTTGAATCTTACAGGCAACGAACGGGGGTCCTGGCCAGTAGCTCTACAAAGGTCTGCCGACAAAATACCATCGGCGCCATATCTCGCGATTTCAATCAACAACTGGAACGGCTTTTCCCCCAACTGGAACTTCATCTTCTTGGAAACTTCAAGTCCTGTCAAATACTTCCATTGTGTGTCGTTAGTAGGCATAACCCTAATAGAGTCCTCATCGCCGTGGCTGGAAAGAAAAGTTTCGTAGTTTGGCGCAATTGTTAAAGGCGTCCCATCTTTCACCACGTACAACTGAAGAACATTGTCGTCGTCACTGTGGAAAAACAACCACTGCCATATGATCTGTTTCTGGAAATTGTCCAAGTCGTCCAGGTTCAACCTTTTAGACACCAATTGCCACATTTCCGTCAACGAAAGCCCATGGAGACCTGAGAATGCTAGAGACTCTAGCACGTAGAGAATCAATTCCGATGGAGGACATGTAAACGACATGACTCCGTGGTGTCTTGATGATTGTTGTGGTAGAAATAATCTTTATCGTACATCACGGTGCGAATTGTTGATGGTCGTGTCGTGTTCAATTTTCTCGATCAAGTTTCGCAGACTTTGCAACTAAACGAGGTGCGACAAAGCAACAACGGTACGCACAAGCAGACAAGATGGAATCTGACGACGAGCTTGTATTGTCAGCCGACACTTTGGCTGCGCTTCAGCAATTTCGTGACGAGGAAGCAGAACGTGTCGAGAAGTTTTCCAAGTTGTCGCAACAGGCAGAAGACCAGTTTGAGAAGACTAAGGTTTCTATAGACGATTTCCAGGAGGACTGGCAACTTTCACAATTTTGGTACAGTGACGAGACGGCAGCAATTTTGGGACGGGCACTTTTGGAAGGAGCCGACGAAGATACAGTCGTGGTGATTGCGAGCGCACCTTCGGTATATGCTGCTATCAGGTCGTTTGCCCCAGAAGAAGTGCCAACTAACCATATATACTTGCTTGAGTTTGACGCGAGATTTGAGGTTTTGGCAGGAAAGTCTCATTTTAGCGTGTATGACTACAACTACCCCGACAAGATCCCATCGCACTTGCAGAACAAATGTCACCGGCTATTGATCGACCCGCCATTCTTGGAGCCGGAGTGCCAGACAAAATCGGCCATTGCTGCTCGCAACTTGCTAGTCAAAGACAAAGAAGGACTAACCAAGTCTGGCGACAGAAAATACAAGTTGATCTCGTCTACTGGGGAGAGAATGCAGCACGTCATCAAGGAAAACTACCCCGATACCAAGATGACGGATTTCTATCCTGAGCACAAGAACGGGTTGAGCAACGAATTCAGATGCTACGCTAACTTTGAGTGTAAATACTGGAAATATCAAACTTAGCATAACCACCATCCCTGTTTCGAGTGTGACAACCCCTTAAAATATGACGTTACAAATAAATAGACACATCGCTACAAATGACGGGAAATTCCTCGAATCTAAATGTACGCATAATACACACCACAAACTACACCAACACACCCAATTCCTCCAGAAACCAATGGAGGGTTGGTTGGTTCCCGTAAGTATGAATCGAGCTGGACCCAGATTTACGCGCAACCCCCGTCGCCGCGTGTAATTCTGTGTCCGATTCAGCCCTAAAAAATTTTCCTGTTCACGTTGGCCAGGCATCGAAAATTTTTCTGTTTTAACACTGGAAAATTTAAAATTGTTGTCAGTTCTTTTCTTTTAAATAACGAATAATAAAATGTCTTTTTCTGATTTCTCTAAAGTCGAAACTATCAAATCTTTAAACGATTTCTTAGCTGACAAATCTTACATTGACGGGTATGTTTGAATGGTGTTGATTTCTGGTTTGAAAAATTTTTCAATTTCGATGGGGTGTCCTATTTGATTTCCATCGATTGATCAATTGTTCATACGAATTGGTGAATAATGAAAAACATGATGATCGCAATCTTTGGTCCGTGTTTATGAGGTGCTTAAGACCCACCGCATGAGTGACAAAGGAGATTTAAATCTGTTTGCTGATTTTTTTATTATTTTAGTCAAAACTAGAATCAAGATGGATTGGCCCAATCAATGGTGCTGCAACGATGTTGAATGTTTACTAACATGTATAGTACTTCTGCTACCCAAGCTGACGTCACTGTCTACAAACAATTCCAAAAAGAATTCCCACAATTTGCCAGATGGTTCAACCACATTGCTTCATTCACTGAAGAATTCGAAACTTTACCAGCCGGTAACGCTCCAGCTGCTGGTGCTTCTGCTGGTGCTGAAGACGACGATGACGTCGACTTGTTCGGTTCCGATGACGAAGAAGATGATGCTGAAGCTGAAAGAGTTAAACAAGAAAGATTAGCTGCTTACAACGCTAAGAAGGCTGCCAAGGGTCCAAAGCCAGCTGCTAAATCTATCGTTACCTTAGATGTCAAACCATGGGATGACGAAACCGACTTAGAACAATTATTAGCTAACGTTAAAGCCATTGAAAAGGATGGTTTAACTTGGGGTGCTCACACCTGGATCCCAGTTGGTTTCGGTATCAAGAAATTGCAAATCAACTTGGTTGTTGAAGATGCTAAGATCTCTTTGGACGAATTACAAGCTGAAATCGAAGAAGACGAAGACCACGTCCAATCTACCGATGTTGCTGCTATGCAAAAATTATAAGCTCCTTAACTATGATTAAGTTTTCTATTGTATAGAAAGTTGTAAATGGTAAAAATGGTTAATTATCTTATGTAGTAATGTATTATAAATAAATCAATGTTGTAGTTCTTACAGTGTCGTGTTTGTTGCTTGTACTATCCTAATTTGTATCATATTCTATATACGTATTTATTCTATTAACTCTCTCTGTAACTATATTATATAGGCAAGTATTCGGCACCGTCGAGAAGCTCTTCAAGCACTTGTTCCTGGGGTAAATTTGTTTCCCATACTTTCTTTGCAACTTCTTTCATGAAAGTTGGCGTTCTCATTTGAGTATGTTTGTATAAATCATCATAAATTCGAATGACTTGTGCTCGTTCTTCAGTTGTTTTACATTCACATCCAATTACATGGACTGGCCAAACCATTTGTAGAACCGTAGGCGATAGAGGATTCATTGAATGGTAGACATGAAAAAATTCGTGAACTAGCTTTCGGTTTCCATCCTGATAAACTGCACTTTTCATTGCTCTATTGAGAGTTATAAGAACACAAATGGACCAGCATTGTGCTCCTTTAAGTCGCAAATTGTAGTCTTCACCACCATTATCAAAACTGACGTATTCACGATAATTCAAAAGCTGCAGTTTTATTGATTTATATTCAACAAATATTTCTTCGTTTTTTGGTTCCAGACCCTTTAATTCATGACGAATAAAACAAACTCTAGAAATAGCTTTCAAAATTTCACTTGGACAACCCATCATTTTTGCAGAAGTTATCACGTTGTTGGTAGATGAGTACCAGTTTGGGGAGCAAAATGGTAAACGAAAATCATAGGACGCGATAGCTCCTATGGTATCACACCAAGAAAGGCAAACGACAACAGTAGCTACCTTATCATTAGACATTACACTCTTGTAGAACTTCTCATCATCACATATAGAGGCGAATATCTTCAAAAAGTATTTTGATAATGTTGACTTTCCCTTCTCGATAACCGCAAAAATGAAGTGAACATGAATTAACATCAAAATCACCAAAGACGACACATCTTTTTTCTTTTGATCAATCTTGGTGGACTCAGTTGCATTAATTGAATTTATAAAATTCCTTAAATAGTTCATCGTCCGGTTTATATGGGCAACACCTTTGTGATAATACTCCTCTCCTGCTTCACCGCTTTCATACATATGAATGCAAGCCAAAGCAATAAAACAACTTCTTGCAATATCAAAGTCACAATACTTGAGTGCAAGATCTGGCCAAGGAGAATTAGGGTGAGCATCCAACAAAGGTAATAGCTTTTCAAAAAAGTGCTTTAGTAGCAAATTTTCTTGCTCGTACGAGGTGATCATTGTTGGATCTGAACTAGTTTCACTCTCCAATTTTGTTGAAGTTTCAGCCACTGCCTTTGGAAGGACTGGTTCAAGGTTGTCTAGTGATGTATCCAATGGGTATAGGTTAAAATCTGGATCCATTGATAGCAATTTGTCGATGTCGGGCACATTCAATAGATGCTCAAAATTTTGGAACAAATCTGAACTCAACTCTTCAAACTTTTCCGTTGCGTTGCAGTGCATCATATCATTAATTGCTGGTGACATAGACATAGAACTTCCCAGGTCGGTCAAAGCCAAAGGTTTACTAAATGACAGATGATCCAGATCCTGGGAAGGTTCAACTAGATTCCTAGTGAATATTGAGTCATTCTTTCGATCTTCAGATCCACTGGTTGTTTCTGTTTGCAAAGAACTAACAGACGAATCCATATCGGTACCATATGGTTTAGTTGGATTTGGTGTATTATTTATGATCAGAGTTTCGTAAGATGGAACTTTGGATCTAGGCTTACCAACAAAACCAATACGGAAATTTCCCAGTTTATCCATTCGATTTTTGTTTCTTGCATCATCCACGTCGAAAGATAATCGTAGATCATACCCTTCACAAACCTTATTGCTTCTAACACAGTTGTTACATCTTGGTTTCGCCTCATCACATTTCCTATGCCTGAACGGTTAGTTGATATGCATTAAAAACTGATATGTAAACGATATTTCATACCTCTTCTTACAAGTCCAGCATCCTGTTCTAACTCGGGTTATCTTGGCCATTACTTGTAGATGAATATCATTACTAATTAGGTGCCATATTTTGTCGCGCGCTACCTTATATATAACCAAGATAACGTGAACGATTGACTCACAAATGTTATAATTGGAAACTGTAGTTTTTGAGATTTTCATTCGAATTACAAATAGAATATTTATTCTCGAACCCAAATCATGCAACAATCGGCCCAAATTGATCAGCTACAATTCTAAGAAATTCTTTTGAGCGCCATAAATGAAAATTGAAGTGGTGGTCGCAATTGCAGAACCTGGCCTATAAGCTTGTAAGTTGATACTAGGTTCACAGGGCTTCAGCCTATATAATATGTATATTGTAATGATGCAATAGTATGACATGATTCGATTCAACGGTTTGCCTACTTTCATCACCTTTTTGCAACTATTTCACACAGGTGCATAATTGAGTGTCTAGAACACCAACATTTGTAATTAGCGAGATGCTGAAATCGGTAAATAAAAGACCATTAATAATTGGATTTGTAAACCTGAAGTACAATTACTACCAAATAGGGAATATCATGAATATGAAGGCGTATAATCTTAATTTCGTTTGCACTTAGTTTGTACTTCGTTCACTTCGTAAATTTATTATATAATACTTCAATACACATTTTGCAGCCAATGCAAACCCACTTTTTGACTCTTTCCCATTGTTATCAAACCGTTACATTTTGGTATTTCTTGGAAACGAAAAGTTGTAGATTACATGAGTCAATGACTAAATACATTAATCGAAAAATAGAAGAACTGAAATGCTTGAGTGCGCACATTTTATTTAGTAGCAGAACCAATTGGTTCCGCTCAAATCTTAGGTTGTAGCCTGTGTTTGAAGCAAACGAAATCACAGACGCTTCACGTTATCAACAATTTTGGCTCTATATCCAAACTTGGATTGCATCATTTCGATATACACTGAATATGTCTCGTAATACCAAATCACGCAAAATTATGAAGCCCAGGGGAGGAATGAAACTGCTACATTCATGATCCTTAACTAACAGGAGAGGGGTATATTTTTAAAAATACTCTTTAAAATTAAACTCTTTGTGAGAAAGCATGGAATATCCCAATTCAGAGTCCAAATAATTACCCTTTCGAAAAGATCTCTATTTCACCATTTCAACTCAAAATATCATTTGTAACCGTTCTTTCGTCCCCATTACTAACACATCCTCAATGCTATGCAACAGAAATATCACCAGCAAGGACCAACGGATATTTTGTTCCCAATTGGAGGAACTCCTTCAATACAACAGAGCTGAGCTGATGTACTGTTTTCGATAAAAATATCACCAAACAAGAGACTTGAAATGGCAAACTGTTTATGTCCCGGAGGACCCTCTTCAGGAAACGCTTTACATAAGATACTTGGGAGATAACAAACCCGATTCCAAATATAGACCAAACTAAGAAACAGGAAAAGTTAAGAATCTAATGCCTCCATTATTGTTACACTTGCTAGCATGGCCAGGCGAGTCCTTCATTTTTCCGAAGAATAATTACATAACTGTGTTTTGCTTCACTACAAAATAAGGTGTTGATTACATGAATACAAAGAAAGAAGGAAATTGATTCATGTAGGTTTGGAACCTGCCTAATTTAATCTTAAGGGAAAATCAAGGCGGAATCAAAACTGAATTTTCCTATCAAAGACAAGAAAACGTTTGGATAAAATACTTACCACTACAACAAATATAATCATGGGCACCAAACTTACAAATCAAAGTTAGATAATGTGATCATCTTGTTTATAGAAGCAACTAGTTAAGTTATCTAATTTCAAAGAAAAGCTAGAGGAGGATAGAAAACCACAAAAAGGATAGAAAGCAAGGCTATGAGGTCGTTACCTAGAAAACACCAGATCATTCCTACATGGAGATGTTGTATATAAACATTCGTTCCTCAAAAAATAGTAAGTACATGATGAAATATTGAGGATCATGTCAACGACAAAGTTCTCCATCCTGAAACACCATTTGTGCCTCCCAATTACAACTTTTGGAAAGCATTTTTGCTTTTAAACTCCGGGATGATGGCATCAAACAATGCATTAGTTCCAGATCCAGATAAGTTTGACCGCTTAAGCTCGGAATTGTTCGAATGCAAAGGTAGCACGTTTACTCTTAAGTTAAGATGGCCAAAGTGGGGATTAAGTATGGTAATTACCAATGTGGTAAATGTGGCAATTAAGATTGAGATGAAATGAATGTTATATATGTACCATCATCTCGAAAACGTTCCATGAAACATAACCTTTAACTGCCTACAGATGGATTCAGAGAGGGATAATAGATAATCTAAGAAACTACAGCAGCAAAGCAACCAGTGCTTGATTGTGATTCAAAATCTCCATCTACTTTTGTCCGGAATAGTGGAAGTTCCTCAGATATAGTTGTTACTGAAAGGTCGTTGGTTCCTCAAAGTATTGATGCAATAAATCAACCAATTGTTGAATTTCCTGAAGATGACCTTTCAGATACTCAAGAACCAACTGACACATGATATATATTAAGGATACTCCACTGGTTATAAATCTTGCTGCAACATGCTTCATGGCGGCCAGACCGAATTTACTTATAATTCAGCTATGAAATCTAATGATAAAGATACATGGAAAACTGCATGCGATGAAGAGATATCTCTTCGTGAGCATGAAGTTTTTTGAATTTGCTGATCTTCCGCCAGGAAGAAAAACTCTTGGTCACCGATGTGTTTTAATGAGAAAAGATGATACAAGGCTAGACTTGCTGCTCAAGGATTCTTGCAGATTGAAGTAATTGAAATTTCGTATTCAAAATGAATCGTGCACAAATTGGATTCTATAGTAAAGGAAGTAATAAACAAATGATGTTGATTGTTTTACATGTTGATGATTTACTTGTTATGTCAAAAAGAAAAGATGACATGGAACCATTTAAGGAAACTTTAAAGAATAATTTTAAAATGAAAGATCTCGGGGTGGTTAACAAACTTTTAGGTATCAACGTTGAAGTGACAGAAAAACGAATTAAACTTCTATTAAAAGATTACGTAAAACACTAAAAGAATTTAACATGAGCGAGTGTACTGGTGTAAAACTTCCATGTCTCCAGGGGAAAAACCTAAATGATACAGCTTCATTATTATGTAGTGGGAATCACTACCAAAGCATAGTTGGGAAAATTAATTTTTGCTTCCAAACTGTTAGAATCGATATTCGTTTTGCTTTTAGCACACTATCAGATATCTTCGAAAACCAACAGAAAATCAACTTCGGGCCACAAAACGAGTTCATAAATATCTCAAAGAAAAGCGTGATTTTGGAATATTTAGCAACCTGGGACCAAAGTCAAACATCACGGGTACTCTGATGCAGACTGGACTGGAGACAGTCTCACATTGCCAATACTGTTGGAATTCGGTTATTCCTAGAATTGGAATGTAGAATTCAAATATTCCCGAAGTTGGAATACATTGAAATATGAAATTCCTGTTGGAATTCGGTTATTCCTAGAATTGGAATGTAGAATTCAAATATTCCCGAAGTTGGAATACATTGAAATATGAAATTCCAGTATTTCCCAAGAAGGGAATATTTGGAAATGAAACATTCCCGAATATGGAATATAACAATTCCGCAGATGCTGAAACCTTCCCAATAGTGGAATATTTGGTTCAAAGTATTTTCTAATCCCAAGTCTTAACCAGGAAAAGAAAAATTCCTGTATAATTTTAGAGCCTCATATTTACTATAAATATGAGAGCATTTTCCATGATTTCACTGTCTTGTTTTCTCTAAGGGTTATCATTAGTTTATCATATATAATCAAATAAAAGTGTTGGAATATGTTAAAATGCAATGTCTCATATATTGATAGAATATGGGGATTGTGTTGGAATTGATGGATTCTGCATATTCCCGGAAGTGGAATCTAGCGATTCATGTTGGAATTCGGTTATTCCCAGAATTGGAATGTAGAATTCAAATATTCCCGAAGTTGGAATACATTGAAATATGAAATTCCAGTATTTCCCAAGAAGGGAATATTTGGAAATGAAACATTCCCGAATATGGAATATAACAATTCCGCAGATGCTGAAACCTTCCCAATAGTGGAATATTTGGTTCAAAGTATTTTCTAATCCCAAGTCTTAACCAGGAAAA